>ML776683.1:660202-677174 GCA_009831015.1 Picea engelmannii | reverse complement strand
AACTATATTGAATACTTTTCTTAATGCTTGTCCACGCAGAAATAAAATTTTAAAGAAATTCAAGTAATATCTCATCTTTCTTAAGATTTAATTAACTAAATTAGATCTTAATAAAAATTAACTATCATTATCATCATAAACATATCTATAATGGCACCAAAACTTTATTTCTTTAAACATTTTTTTTTTAAATTAAAATTTTCCTTGTAACATATTTCATAAAAGTTTTTATAACATATTTTTTTTTCATAAAAGTTTACTATGTATTTCTCATTTGTTGAAAAAACATTTTATCACTCGCTCGACCAAATTGTACAAACTTTCTTGTCTAATTAAATTCTGCAATATCAATATTTAATATTGATAATTTAGTATTGAAAATAATGTTTTTAGATATGTTAGATAGTTGATAGGGATTACCATCTGTAAACAATGGCAAACTTGAACCTGCCACTCCTCGAGTCCATCTGTCAATTTGTATATCGTGAAACTCCGAGTGTTATTTAGAGGACATGGAACAATGGAAGTGCAATGTTGCGCTAGCCAGCCCGTAGGTCCACTTGTCAATTTGTATATCGCGGAATTGTGGGTGCTTTTTGTAGAGTGAAAAACAATAGAGGCCCAATTTTCAGCCTGCCAGTCCAAGAACCCATTGGCAAAAAAGTGGCTAAGTATGGAATGGTGGATCCGTACATTCTCTATAAAAATTTCATGTCCATAGTTTATAAGAGTACATACTTAGTATGTATTACTCGGTTTTCGAAAAACTTCTAGGTGCAGAAGTTGGCGGATTCACAACTTTAGATTTCACTTACTTTTATATCACTAGCCTGATCGACCGCTTCTTCATTTGATAATGTAATAAACAAATATAAATTGGTCCAATTCCAATTGTGCCATGACATGAACACGAGGACCTTAAAATTCAAATAGCTAGTAATTCCTCTTGTGAATTTTTATATCGCGGAAATGTGGATGCTATTTGTAGGGCACGAAACAACAGAGGCCCAATTTTGAACCCACCAGCCCGAGAATCCACCATCCAAATAGTGGCTAAGTATGGAATTAGGGATCTGTACATGCTCTATAAAATCTCATGTCCATAGTTTTAAGAAGTACATCTTTACTATGTATTACTCGTTTCCTATGAATGTTGTTTAGAAGACACAGAACAATAGAACTGCTATGTTGAAGGACCCAATCCTAGCTTTGGCTATCAATTTGTATATCGCGAGACTCTGGTTGTTATTTGTAGGATACAGAGTAATAGAAGCCCATCTTTGAGCCCACTAGACCGAGAACCCGTAATAAAAAAAGTGGCCAAGTATGAAATGCAGGATCCATACAAGCTCTATAAAAACCTCATGTCCATACCTTGTAAGAGTTCATACTTAGTGTGTATTATTTGTTTTTCGGAAAACTTCTACCTGCCGAAGTTGGAGGATTCACGACTTTAGGTTTCAATTATGTTTAGATGACCAACTCGACCGACCACTTCTCCATTTGATATTGTAAGAAATGAATATAAACTGGCCTAAGTCCAATTGTGTTATTACAGCAACACGAGGCCCTTAAAATTCAAATAGTTCGCAAATCTGCTTGTCAATTTGTATATCACGGAACTCTAGGTGATATTTGTAGGACACAGAACAACAAAGGCCCAATTTTGATCCCACCATCCTGAGAACCCATGATCCAACCCGAGAACCCACAATCCAAAATGACCAAGTATGGAATGAGGGCTACGTACATGCTCTATAAAATCTGATTCCCGTACTTTATAAAAGTACATACTTGGTATGTATAACTTGTTTCTTGCGAAATTTTGTAGGTGTGGAACTTGACGGATACACATGTTTAGATTTCCACAAATTTTTGTATCAGCAGCCCAACGGACCTCTTGCCCATTTCATATTATACAAAATTTTTGGAACGCAATTTTTCGAATATGCAGGTTTTTCTTTGAAATGAGATATTTCACAACCTTTTATAATTTTTTGTAATTAAATTGTACAATATAAATATTTAATATTAATACTTTAGTTTTGAAAATAATGTTTTTTGGTAGTGTTACATAGTTCATAGGTATCAACATCTGTAGACAATCCCAAGGTTGGGCCCGCCATCCCTGGAGTCCATCTGTGAATTTGTATATGGCGAAAGTCCGAATGTTGTTTGAATGACATAGAACAATAGAAATGCAATGTTGATCGAGCCATTTGGCAAGTCTGCCTGTCAATTTGTATATTGGAGAACTATTGGGTGCTATTTGTAGCTAACGAAACAATAGAGGCCCAATTTTGAGATCCCCAGCCCGAGTACCCATGATCCAAAGATTGGCTTAAGTATGGAATGCGGGAACATTACATGCTCTATTAAATCTCATATCCGTTCTTTCTAAAAATAGATTTGATTTATTTCTCCTTTTTTTCGGAAAATTTATTGGTAAGGAAGTTGGCGTATTCATGTATTTAGATTTCACTTACTTTATATCACCAGCTCGACCTATTGACCACTTCCTTGTCTCATATTATACAAACCTCCTTGTCTAATTAAATTGTACAATATCAATATTAAATATTAATAATTTAGTATTCAAAAGAATGTCTTTAGATAATGTCCAATAGTTAATAGGGATTAGCATACATAAGCAATTGCATGATCAAGTTCGCCAACCCTAGAGTCTGTCTGTCAATTTGTATATCGCAAAACTCTGAGTACTATTTGTATGAAATGAAACAAAAAGAGTGCAATTTAGAGAGACCTAGCCCGCAGGTCTGCTAGCCAATTTGTATATCGCAGAATTATGAATGCTATTTGTAGGCCATAGAACATTCGATGCCCAATTTAAAGCCCGCCAGTCCGAGAACCCGTGATCCAAAAACTGGCTAAGTATGGAATTTTGAATTCGTACATGCTTTATAACATCTCATGTTCATACTTTATTGTACAAATTTAGTGTGTATTACTCGTTTTCCCGAAAATTTTTAGTTTACCTTTTCTCTCTACTACTTTTTGAAATGTGGGTTCCTGCATAGGCAGGTTTAACCTTGTGTTTCCATTGTTCCACCCCCTATAACTAGCACCCAAAATTCCACGATTTACAAATTTGAAAACAAACCCCCCTTCATTTCATATGCTTTCACTTTTTGTTTACTTGGTCCTTTTTCCAAATGTCTCATGCTTTTCTATACAGAACCTCAGGTTCAACAATATACAAATTTCCCTCTCACCATTGCGCTTCCATTGTTCCCCTATTCACAAACAACAACTGAAATTCCACGACATACAAATTGACGGTCGATATTTATCAATGAGATTGAATATGACAATCTTCCCTTCACATATCGTGGGTATATATTATGCCCTTCTTATTTTGTAACTCGCTCGACCTCACCGTAATTCACAATCACTGTTGCTTTCATACTTGTTTGAAGATATGCAATAATTAAGCTTTAATGCTAGTAGTTCATCCTGCAGGAAGCATTAGGATTGTCATTAATGTTCAGAAGTCCAGAGAATATTTTTCATTACTATGAATTAAACTAACATTTGCGCACAAGTATGTTATCCTTTCCAAGTATTCATTTAAAACACGATGCAATCTGTTTTTTGTGTGCCGACGGGTTGGCGCTTTTAAGAAATTTATAATTCTTAATCTCTCTTCATCGTCACCTCCACCTTTGCACATTTTTCTAATTATTCAATTAGTGAGTTATGATGGTGAGAGCTCATTCCGCACGAACAATGGATATTATCCTTCATCAACGAAAATATCGAGGAGATATTCCATTGATATGAATTAAACCACAAATTGCAGAGGGTTATATTATCCCTCCCCAATTTTCATTTCAAACACCATCTCCAGAAAACATAAATTATTGTTAATTTGTGGCAACAGTTCTATCTAGATATAGTAAACACATTGGGTCATAATGGCCATAGGTTCCACTATTCCAGGGCATATTCTTACTACTCATCTCCCTCCACCCAGGAGAAAAAAAGGAGATGGTCTGATCCAGGTGGATCATCTCAAAATTATATAGAGTTAAAGTATTAAAATGGAAAAGTAAATCTTACAAAGTGGAATATATCATCAGCATCTTTTCGGTGACGTTCGTTTCAGGAAAAACGGCCTCCAGGTGACAAAGATATGAACAATAGAAGTTTCGTCAAAGATGGTTACAAATGGGTTAAAAAATGGTTAAAAAAATGATTTAAAATGGGTTAAATATGATTTGGTTTGAAAAAAGGGGTGGTCAAAGGCCTAGTCCTTGACCTTTCCAACACCAAGGCATCCCCTTGGTATTTATATGTATTAAAAAACCATATGTAAAAAAACCCAAAACATAATGGTTAAACCAAATGTCACACCATATAATACATATGTTATAATGCGCCAAAACATAACATATGTTTATACCATATGTCAAATCCAAAATATATGAATACACCATGTATTAAAACATATCACATGGTGCACCCGAATTATATGTTTAAACTATACCATGTGCATATAATATATACCATATATATATTACACCAAAGTCGCGCCATTACCAAAGTTCAAAATCACATGTAAAGTTTATGCATGGGAGGAGAAGCCTTCGAGTTTGACCTCGGGACTTCCGCCCCCATAACCAACATATCTACCAATGCACCACCACCATGAGACGTGGCAAGAGATGGTCGAATAAGCTTAAAAAGTGCCGATATTTGGGAGATTTTGGAGGGCACATGGCCCATAGCTCGCGCCCCCCCAAAACCATTATTTTTTTATTATTTAGATGAAGTAATGGCATGAATCTCGAGGAGGAAGAAAGAGTTTTGATGCAGGTAGAGATAGGCATGCAGATCGAGGTGATGCTGCACAGTGACCGAAGTGAATTTGCATGCAGATTGAGGTGGTTTTTACATGCAATTTGAGGTGGTTCAGAATTGGCACGCATCCTGAGGCCGTACGGATTGTAAAATCAGGGCAGATTTGAGAATTGTGCCAAAAAGGGCATTCAGAGTCCAGTTTTAGAAATATATCGAGTTTATACTCAAAAGTCTCAATTTTTCGCAAGGATTCCAGATCCAGCTTCATTTTTTGCATTCAGGTATCCAAACAAAAAAGTGCTCATAGAACCTTCCGAAGAAACAGAAAGGTATCCATGTTTATACTTAAAAGTCTCAGAATTTCATCTTGCAGCTGTTGTTGAAGTCTGTTACTGTATATGACAAACATAACTCAAAAGTCACTTTGTAAGCATTTGAATACTTAATCTATCGGTCTTTCCATTTGGAAAGTGCCCCGGAGAGGTAGCCAGGAAGTATGTTGAACTCTGTTACCAATTCTTACTCTTAGATAGTATGCTTACATGTTTATGTGTTGATGAATGTTCTTTAATTTTGCATGCATAAAGATGGTTAACAATTAAGAAATTCACATACAAGTAATGGTTAAAGATCAAGTAAAAATTTCAGATAATGGTCCCTTGGTACACCGAGAGATATATTTCAAGACAAACAATTCCAAGGAAACCCTACATGCTTAGAGAACCTACCGAGTTGCATTCTTGGCTGGCGCATAGGTTGATGTCATGAATTCCGAGCCGAAAGAAGATGATCTGATGGGTGATGATACAACAATGGATGATGGCAATGTAGAGACTCTTCCCACTCTTGCGCCCAAATTGAAATCAACCATAATGGACAAAACTTCCCAGCTCGGTGATGGCGGTCTTGACAACACCAAAAGGAGTTTTAGAAAATAAACTGATGGTAAACACAATAGCTACTTTGCAATGCGAAAAAAGGAATTCCAAAGTTCCAAATTAGTCTGTTCTGGGGGGAAGAGTTTCATTGTAAATTAATGATATGTTGATGCTCCCAGAGATATATTTCAAGACAAAATATTATTCACTTGTGGGACTAGTGTCCTGTTCTCTGGATATACAATTAACATCTTCGGGAATCAGGTCCAAAACTCTCACTGTTGCAAATAATTTTTCTACTAGTCATATCCTTCCACCCATAATGGACTAATTTGGGCCTCTGAAATTGCACGTGCAACCTGTGCTCCTGAATTTTTTTCAACTATGCAGAGGCGGTTTCAGCTAATGGCTATTCAATTTTCCCTGCAATGTTTTTCGTCTTCTTCCTCATGGGAAGCTTATGAAAACTATCAATTTCAGCACAGGATGATTCATCGAGTAGAAAACTACGAGGATCTTGCATAGTACGGATCCCGTGCCTGTGTTTGTCGTAGATACATTCAATGTTTTGGCTCGGAGAATTGGGTACAATTTGTAAGGATAGATGTACAATACTCGGTGTTTTTATTATTTTCCTAGATGGATTTTCTATTAAAAAATAATTTCCTTGGACTCTTCGTTGTTGCTTCTTTTCTGGATTTAACGCCTGTTCTCATTGGCATGGTTCGATGCTCTTGTACTTATTGGATATTGTGTTTACTTAGGTTATTTTTTCTAAGATGGAACATCTAACAATTATATGACAATGTACTGTGTCAATCCACCAACCTTTTATGCAAACAAAAAATGGATTACATAGTTTCAAACCAACGTTCAATTCTATTTGGAATGCAAATAGAACATAGCAATACCAATGTACAATCTTGCAGCAAAATCACTATTCTTTTTTATAGACATGCAATTATTAAGTTTTAATGCTAACAACCCATAATGCAAGAAGTTTAATACTTGAGTTAATATGTTTCATTCATGGAAGAATGTATTAAGAACACAGTTACACCCACAGGTTCCAATAAAATCTAATCTTCAATAAAGCATTTGCTAGAAATTAGTAGAAAATGAAGTTTAGTAGTTAATTTAATATGTTACAGTTATGGAAGAATGTATCAAGAACATACTTACATGCACGGGTTGCAATAAAATCTAATCTTCAACAATGCATTTGCTGACAATTAGTAGAAAATGATGGTTTTGCAACAATGGGGCTTCTTTGAAACCATTTCGTGCTTACGAAAATTGCCTTCCGCCTTTCTATTTTCCCACTCTTTTATTATTTGTAGTTTCTCTTCCTGGTTACTTAATCATTTTTTTTCGAAAATTCCTTGTTGCGCGGCTTGGCAGATTCATGCATTTCCAATGAGCACTACCCCTTTGTTTAAATTGACCCTCTATTGTTCTGTTTCCTACAACTAGCACCCAGAGTTCCACGATATACAAATTGACAGGCAAACTTGCGCGCTAACTGGGTCAACATTTCACTTCTACTTTTCCTTGACCTCCAAACAACATTCGAAGCTCCGCGATATACAAATTGACAAATGGGCTCTAGGGTTGGTGGGCTCAAGATTGCCTTTGTTTACGGATGGAAAAGTGCTAAAATGAGCCATACCACATTTGCCCCACAGAAGCTATATTAAAGGGAAAGGAATTTCCTCTATAGTTCTGTGTCCTACAAACAACACCCACAGTTCCGCACTATACAAATTGACAGTCGGACTTGCGGGCAAGTTGGATAGTAAAATGCCTCGCAGTTCTGCGATATAGAAATTGAAAGACAAATCATATAAGCAGGAACCAGGTAAACTCATAGATCGTATTCTTGGTCATTGTTTTTTGTTCCTGACAACTTCGCAATTCTGTTCTATTTCTCTTTTCCTTGAACTTTATCTTTTTCGTCACTTATTCATTTTTTTGAAAATGTATGGTTGCGCACGTGGGCGGTGTTGAAGGTTCACACTTGCACTCATGCTCTTTTATCGTGACACTGATCGAGTGCTTCCCCATTTCATTCCCAGAAACTTCTCCGACTGCAAATTCCTGGTAGGTGGGCTCTAGGTTGGACTTTGGTTGTTCCATGGCCTGCGAACAGTACCGTCACTTCCATGATACACAAATTTTAAAACGGACTCATATCATACCCTCTTCCATATTACGATCCACCTATCATGCCCTCTTTCGTGGTATACATTTTGCACTGAAAAATTTCGAGAAATAAAAGTTAACCGTCAGGTCCTTTCATCTTTCGTGGAACTATTGTCACCCTATTTTAAAGCCAGTCTATCCTCTTTCCATAATTCACCATTTCTTCAAATTTCTTTGGCAGATCGTTGATTTGGCAAGTTGAATAAATATTCAGTTCCTAGTCATTGTTTCCTGTGCCCGCGCCCCTTTGCAATTAGCAATTGCCAATTATATATAAGATCTTATTTCTAGGCATGCAATTAGGAATTTCACTATTTCATACTCAGCCACTTTTCCAGAATTCCTCAAATATACAAACCAGTCACTGAACTGCCCCATCATCATCTCTTCCATTTTACACATTTTGCACTCAAAAATTCTGATACATAAAATTTTACCGTGCAACACTCGCCTGTCCTGAGTATCCCCGTAACCCTTTTTTGAATTGTGTCTGACCACTTTTCAGAGATTTTCATTCTTTCCTTTCTCTCCACCATCTCCGTGACCTTCGCACTTGTCTATAGTAATAGAAAGAAAAAAATTATATGTATATGCATATATTGTTTCTAAATATGGAATTACTAGCATTTAATTATAACAGGTCATCATGCAGGAACCGTATGGATTGTCATTGATGGGCAAAAGGCTCAAGGAGATCTCCTATTGATGTGAATTAAACCAATATTTGGGGGGGCGGGGGGGTTATATTATCCCTTCCAAGTGTTGATTTAAAAATCATGAAATGTTGTTCGCATGTCCTGCCCTTTGCACGTTCACGAAACCTCCAATCATTAATTTCTCTTCCTCGTACCTTCCACCTTCACATTTTTAAATATGAAATAAATAAGTTTTACTGCTAAAAGTTCATCATTAATCAGCAAAAGGCTCGAGGATCTTTCCCATTCATAAGAATTTAACCACGATTTAGTGAAGAGTTACATTATCGACTCTAATTGTTCATTTAAACCATCATCTAGAGCAAACCAACATTCTCATAAACCTATGGCATCATCTCGACAACAGTTTTGTGGAGATACAGTGAACATCCTCGGGCACGAGGACCAAAACTTCCAGTGGTGCAAGGCATATTATTATTACTCAACCTCTGTCGCAGAAAACCAAGTAATTTGAACCTTTGGGATTGTTGATGCAGGTTGTGTCCTTGAGGTTTTTGACTATAAGGACCTGGTCTCTTGGTGTTTTGATAAATTCATTTCATAAAAAAAATAATTATTCCACTATGGGACTGCTCTTCTATTTCTTTGTCACCTCAGGTCTTCTGCCAGATGCTAATATTGTTGGATCCAACATTGACATTCAGACGAGAAGATTGCAAACAGTTCCTAGCAAAGCATAATAACGGGTTGGACCTCTTGCCCCATTTTTTGGAAAACCTACTTCTAGCCCCTGAAGATATTACAAACTTCCAGGTTAGTTCATTTAGAAATCCATTTCACAAAATCGCCTGGTTGTTTACAAGAATAACGGGACAGGAGTCCACAACAACTGTTTCATGGATGGCCCCTTATATTTTGTATTTCACAGTCAATGAACAAGCCATTTTTGATTGGGGTAGGTTAATTTCCCATGAAATTTGTTCCAAATTATCAAGCTTCAAAAGGGAAAAGAAATTTTATATTTCATCCTATTTAGTTTTTTCAATAGAGAATTCCTATAGGTTTCTACACCTGTCTCTATCCAAAAATGTCAACTACAAATTTCACCCAGTAACGTTCGGATACCAGGCCTTATGGAAGCACAAGGCTTCCCACTATTTTTATGAGGTTTTTAATGGATTTGTGTCTGTTTTCAATTTTTTTTTGTTAGGAGAAGATTCTCCCCGCATATCTGAATAGGAAAATAGTTTTTTGGACAAGAAGGGGACACTCAAACATTTGGATAATTACACTGTCATAAGAACTTTTGGCTCCATGGAACAACCTGCTCTCCTTCCATGTCACATTACAGACATAATGTTTGTTGCAAAAGTACCATGACAATACAACTACTAGTTCCATCTATTGCAAATGGAGAAAAAAAACCAGTACATTCCTCTTCCTTGGAAAGTAGGGGAGTTCATGTTGAAAAATGTCAACAAAATTGATGATTGCGCAGTACATTCTAGCATCTCCAACCTGAGATATGTTGAAATCATAAGAGGGTTCGACCCCTATAATATTTTTCGACAAAATTTACAAACACTTGGCCTCGATGATTGTTTTTTAAATAAACACCTTCCCAAAAACATAGACAGTGGAAACAACAGTCCTCCCTCTGATGTCGATGACATAGACACAAGTGAAAAGCTACACTAAATTGTACACGCAACAGGGGAAAGGCCACGGTGACAAGAGTGTTCAATCGGAAAATAAAACTCCAAAAGGTACGACATCCTGGAGCATTGCTCCAATGGTCCAACACAACAAAAAAGAAACTCAGATTTATTCAAACATAGGATGATATAGTGACCCTGCTCACTTTAAAATTGATACATCTCACAAGCTTCTAGTAGAGAAGAAAAGAAAAAAAATGTGGGGCAGGCAAAAGAGCTGGAAATTCAGAGTGAGAACATGGAACTTGACACTGATTTGGATAGCATGATCCTCTTCCTTGATCATCCTGGAGACGCCATCCACCATATCTGTCCAATGGACATATCCATTACTGGAAATTTTGACGAAGATGAATCCTTCATGTTCTAGAGTGATGTTTTTGATAGGCAGTCCAAAAAATTGATAATTGAGAAAAAAGATGTTAAAAATAAGAAAGGCGAATCTCGTTCATAGATTAACCTTTCCAACATGCAGCCATGCCAAATCTATCAACTTCACACTGCGATCCGAGAAGCTCTTCATGATTCCATTGGAGGCATCGAGACCGAGAATGCTAGACTGAAGGGCTAGGTCATGGAATTGGAAGACCCTTTCATTCCTATGCCATTTATTGTCGATCCTTTGGTAATAGCCATGCCTGGGACCCTTGGAGCCAACGTAAAAGCATCCTCCACCCTGCTTGCATCCTTTAAAGGATATGTGGAGAATAATATCAAAAAAAGAATGGAATTGGTTATCGAGGCATGGAAAAGATCACAAATCATCACTTCCCTTGGAACCAGGGCACATATTTTTCTCAAACATTTGCATGTTGAGTTGAAAGATGAAGAAAATTTCTTTTTAAAAATGGTCATTCCTTTTGGCACCATTGTCAACAATATGACATAAACAAAATGAAGAGAACATGTTCTTCCTTCCAAAAACTAGATTGGTCAATTGAATGCATGTTGGAAAGAAAAAGTGAAGAACCTCCATTTCATTGTTCAGTCATGTGAACAAGCCATATCGAATAAAGATAAATTATTCACAAGGATGTCAAATATAGACTTAGCTAGGAAAACCAACGACTTACAAGACCCCAACTTAATCGCAAACTCCTTGCCCTTAACCAGGCAAGAGTTCAATAAATAGGTTGCTATGTTTAAGGCCTTTTCTCTAGAAACGTTTTACAGCATCCTTCAATTTGATCAAGCTCACGTCCATGACTAGCTAGTCAAATATTCAGTACAGAATGAGGAAATTTGTTAGTCTGTCTGTAATCTTTCTATCGACTTCCAAGAATTAGAAAATGATCTTTTGAACATAAAAATACGGATTGAGATCAATGTCACCCGAATCAAAATTGACATTGAAGAATGGCATGAAACACAATTGAAGTAGGTCATCGACAAAATCCAATAGGAAGCTGCCAGGATTCCAACAATCGTCGATGACATCATTGAAACTGTAGTCATCGAGGACATCAATGAAGCGAAAACCATAAGAAAATAGCCAAAGGGATCCTTTGTACCCTCACT
Organism: Picea engelmannii; assembly: GCA_009831015.1. NCBI lineage: Eukaryota > Viridiplantae > Streptophyta > Pinopsida > Pinales > Pinaceae > Picea > Picea engelmannii. The sequence continues at coordinate 665,384 of ML776683.1, read as the reverse complement.
ATAAGTCTATTGATTGCATCCTTCTTTGTTTATCAACCCAATTATTCCACTTTCTTAAATACAGATGTGTAGGAAAAAACTTATACCTTTTCATTTATTTTTTTTGCACGTATTGCACTCTATCTTCTTTCTACAATCCTGTTTCTTGTACATATTTCTCTAATGGTCTGCGGGAGCCCCAATCCTAGTCTACATGAAAAACGCATTGAAATTTTGATTTAGATGTAACAAACTTTAATTTTTTTGTATATTTCAAAATTTCCAGTACTATGTAATGAACTTTTATTTTTTGACATATTTGAAATAAAAATGTTTTCTTATCTCCTTTTAAATTTATGTTTTCATACATTCTTATCTTTCAACAGTTTGTATGACAAATGCATTTAATATTTTATATGTAACAAAATCTTAATTTTTTATATATTTCAAAATATATGGTTCTCTACATTGCAAGCGTCATTTGCTTATACCCCTTGTTCACAAATGCATTTAAATTTTTATATTTCTTATCTCCTTCTAATTTTATGTCTTCACATATTTTTATATTTCACCAGTCCATTTGGAAAATGCATTTAAATTTCCAAATTTATGTTGATACTGAGAGGGGGGTGAATTAGTATCAAGTACAATTTAAAAACCTTTTTTAACTTATACTTAAACCATTGAATTATATCCAATGAGCAATGAAAAATAGTATAAGAGTTACACCAATACACCACAATACACCTTGCACAATATATAAGAAATAATCAATAGTTTTTGTTCAAGGGAAGTAATGACTTCCAAAGGTAGCTACAGCTTCCAAATGTAAAGGGAGGGATAAAACTCCAAGAGGAAGATACAATCCTCCAATATCAAGAGAAATTTGAACTCTCCATCCTTGGCCCTTCCTTCCACTCAAGAATATATGAGAGATAATAAAACTTTACATTAAATCATCACCATCAACCAATCATCACATAGAACCTGATAATGCTTCCCAAGACTTCTTCAATTTCTACAATTCTTCAATTCTTGGAGTACTATGATCCTATAGATAAGATTACTCAATGTATTCTTTGAAACTCCTCCAATTTTCACTCCTTGAATCCTCCCCAAAAAGAGGTTATAGAAAGAATAGTAGACTTTATTCAATTCTGGTCTATTCAGAAGACCCAACGTGTACAACATGCCCCGCACTCAATATTTAACATCCGATTCGTAAACTCACACACAAGAAACTAAATTCCGTACTATTTCCAATGGAAGTGGTCCCACTTCATTTGGATTCTGTATGAAGAAGTTATGATTGTTTTACCCGGAACACATGTTTATTGACTAGCTTAAGGACTGGTCACAAACCCTATCTTCCACAGAGTGTATCTCCATAATTATAGTGAATAAAGAGCTAAAACTTTTACCATAGGTACCTTGATATGTATTATAAATACCATAGAGATTTCACCATCTCAATCGTTCTAGAAATAAAGTTATATAAAAAATGGTAAGCTGACCTGAAAATAACATACCTTAGAACACATCACCAAAAGACTTCATCCTCCCTTGAAATCCGACCTTCTTTACTTATTATTTCCTCTAAATTTCGACTTGTATCAAATGAATGTATAATGATGTTTATTTATAACATTTATGTCACTTACTTTTAACATTAGGGCCGACCTAACACTTTCTTATTTTGTAATTCTTTTCTTTAATTATCTTCAGGGCCTACATGTATTTCCTTCTTCAATTCACTTTGTCATTTTCAAAAATTCATTTCTCCTCAACCATGAGGATCCACGTGACGTGCCACATACCACCGGAAAGAACATGATGTATACTATCCATTCATGGGTGTTGTATATGCATGTGCATTTTACTTCATGTCCAAATATCTTTATCAATATTGCGGTCCAATACCCATGACTAGGGTTGACATCAATGACAACAACCAATCTTCCAAAATTTATTCTTCCATTGTCAACAAATTTGTACTTTGTTATATACTTTCAAAAAATAAATGTTTGTTATATACCTTCAAAAAATAAATGGTGCTCTACATGCCAAGTGTCATTTAATTTTTCCCCATGTTCTGTGATATACATGTTGCACACAACATTTTCGTGATATACATTTTTCACCGAACACTTCAGTCATTTACAATTAGATCCCATTTTCCATGATTTTCTTTCTAACGTCCTTGGTAGGGACTGCACTGCCACGCAGCCTTGTTACGTCGATAGGCATCCCCCCTATTGGAATAAATGGTTTAATCAGTGTTTTAATTACAAATTCTAATCTTATGGCCAACAATTAAAGATGCCCGCATATTCTTCGTCTTACACTCAAATCAATGACTATGATTTAATATTCATAACTTCCTTGTATTTATGAATGTGTACGTTTCCTTGTTTACTTTTTCACATTGACTTAATATGATTAAGGAATTAATGCCCAATCCATTGATCACCACGTTTAAATGATCAAGAAAAATTAATATGTGTAGAGATCCTCATTTCCACATTCAATATTTAGCTGGGATTAATTATATGGATAAATGTGAAGCGTTGCCATGTCTATCATGCGTTTCAATTAACCTAGAGGCAGCAATGGTTAACCTGGATGTCTATAGCTCCTCATTTCCATGTTCAATATTTAGCTGGGATTAATTATACAGATAGATTTGAAGCATTTCCACGTCTATCATGTGTTTCAATTAACTTGGAGGCAACGATGGTTAACCTGGATGTCTAGCATGAGTTTCAATTAATTAACATAGTGGTGGCAGACCTTGGATGTCTAGCATGCATTTCAATTAATTAACACAGTAGTGGCACGAAGTTGTCGTTAACTTGGATTTCTAGCATGAGTTTCAATTAATTAACACAACGGTGGTTGAATATCAATAATGGCACGAGTCGGTGCAGGAGGGTAGTAAAATCAACAAAACCTTGGCTGCGATCCCCAAATTCTGATGCGAAGAATAGAAAACACCAATTTCGACTCGGCTTCTTCTCCAGGAGGCTCTCATCACCCATTTGATCCTAATGAGCCAGCCACAAGTATGGAGAATGATTGTGAAGACACGAACAACCAAACTTAAATTTTTAGCATGCTCTTTTTTTATAGGGGGTTTATTATATTAGGTCTTCATCAAACTAGTAAGAATACAGTCATAAAATAGTACCCTGCAATGGTATAGACCTGGGTTCCATTTCCTCTAATGCAACTGTAAAAGTTCATCAGATTTTGCACTGTGTATATGTAAAAATTTACATTTTTTACACTATATATTTGAATTTTTGTAATGAATGAAAACAATAGAAAATGTTGCATGTTAAAATTGGTATGTTGAAGGAAAATTTACATTTTTTCCACTGTATATTTGAATTTTTGTACTGAATGAAAACATTAGAAAATGCCTGTATCTTTCAAGATGATTTTGTGGTTGGATGTATGATAGATTGGTGTGAGGTACAAAGAATGGGAGGTAAGATGGTATTTTGGAGTAATCTATAATGTCCCCACTTTGGGACATCATCACAGGGCAGAGACTTATGATGACCAGAGTAGCCAGATGGATGTTATAGCGAGTACAGGGGTATTTGAGAGGAATTGTGGGGTCCAGTTGGCATTTATCATCATATTCCATCATTATGATCCATTCTGCAAAGGTTGGATTTGGTTTCGTTCCATTCCGACGATTTCCATGATTTTGACTATTTTGAGCTATAAGTTAATTAAAATCACTGAAGAGGGCATTTTGGGCACATTACTTGGAGGAACCTCTCAGTGTAATAGCTCATTGGAATCGAGAGGAGAAACACTACAGGATGGGATGGCTAGAAGAGACTTTCAATGGCTAGGGAATCCACAATGAGAGATAAGGAGATTTTCAGAGGTAAGAAGGTTAATTAATTAATTAAAGTGATTTAATTAATTAATTAAATATTAATAAAATGAAAGTCACTTTGGAGGGACAAGGTGAGACAAAAAGTATAAAAGGAAGGCAAGGGCCTCTACTCATCACTCATTCATGTATGATCTTATTTTGATGTCTGGCTTCTAGCTAGTGAGCCCAATATTGGGGGTTTTGAGGGTTTTGACATAACAAACCCTAGAGGACGATTCGATGGTGAAATATTCCACCTATATTGTCCCAAGCTTGGTCTCGGAGATGAAATACTCTCCCACACCATTCTAGTTCCAGATCTACTCAGTTGCAGAAGGATTCTACATTAGTTTCATGTGCAGATAGAGAGAGGGCACACCAGTTGAGGGATTCCAAGAAGAGGGGCGCACCATCTTTGGAGAGAGATTCGTTGTAGGAGATTGGTAGGGCCGTTGAGGATTATATCACTTGGGTTTTCATTGCAGGGCCTTGGACATCAGATCTAGTGCTTTCTGAGACATTTTTGTGGCTCAGATTATTTCTTGAGCAGTGGGGCAAATTGAAGAGAAGGAGGGCGTTTTTGAGATCCAGATCTAGTCCGTTTGGAGGGGTTACACTTCAGATCTGACCCTGAGACGTTACCTAGTGACTTGCAGTGTCCCGATCTATATTTCTAGATAGTTTCATAGCATTTGGAGGCCTCCTTTAGTAGGTCCGAATTATCTAGGGTTTCAGTGATCCAGTTGGGCACACCATTCAGTGGGGAATTTCAGATCTACAGAGATTGAGAGGGATCTTGGAGATTCGGTCACCTGGGTTGTTCTTACCATCACCCGATCTATCAGCTGGCATATTTATTAGGTTGATTGGACACTTTTGGCAGCAAGACCGAGTTATTGAGGGTTTCATCCTTCTATTGGAGCATGGCATTCTTCAGCTGGAGAGTTTGGCATTCAGATTTGCTTGTATTGATCTTCATTATTTATTCATCCTTTGGAGGCATATTTTTTATTAGCGGGAGCATTTTGTAGCAGCTTTTATCTATTGTCTATCTTCTTGGCCATCTATTGAGCATTCCAGATTGGCATCTTCATTGTAGTAGGTTTCTCTATTTTATGAATAAAGAAGAATTGAGATGTTTTGGCTTGTCTATGTTATTGCATATGGTTGAGGCATGTTCCATGGTTATCTCTTTCTGTTAATTTCTACATACACACATATAAACACATCTAAAAGGTAGATCAGCAAAGTGTTTGATGAAATACCTCACTCAGAAAAAGTTTTAAAAAGACACCAAAACAGTGATGATCC
>ML776683.1:631819-651423 GCA_009831015.1 Picea engelmannii | reverse complement strand
TCTAGCTAGTGAGCCCAATATTGGGGGTTTTGAGGGTTTTGACATAACAAACCCTAGAGGACGATTCGGTGGTGAAAGATTCCACCTATCTTATCCCAAGCTTGGTCTCGGAGATGCAATACTCTCCCACACCATTCTAGTTCTTGATCTACTCAGTTGCAGAAGGATTCTACATCAGTTTCATGTGCAGATAGAGAGAGGGCGCAACAGTTGAGGGATTCAAACAAGAGGGGCGCACCATCTTTGGAGAGAGATTCATTGTAGGAGATTGGCAGGGCCGTTGAGGATTCTATCACTTGGGTTTTCATTGCAGGGCCTTGGATATCATATCTAGTGCTTTCTGAGACAGTTTTGGGGCTCCGAATATTTCTTGACCAGTGGGGCGAATTGAAGAGAAGGAGGGCGTTTTTGAGATCCACATCTAGTCCGTTTGGAGGGGTTACACTTCATATATAACCCTGATACTTTACCTAGTGACTTTCAGTGTCCCGATCTATATTTCTGGAGATTTTCAGAGCATTTGGAGGCCTCCTTCAGTAGGGCCAAATTATCTAGGGTTTTAGTCATCCAGTGGGGCACACCATTCAGTGGGGAATTTCAAATCTACAGATATTGAGAGGGATCTTGGAGATTCGGTCACCTGGGTTGTTCATACCATCACCCGATCTATCAGTTGGCATATTTATTAGGGTGATTGGACACTTTTGGCAGCAGGGCCGAGTTATTGAGGGTTTGAGCCTTCTATTGGAGCGTGGCATTCTTCAGTTGGAGAGTTTGGCATTCAGATCTACTTGTATTGATCTTCATTTCTTATTCAGCCTTTGGAGGCATCTTTTGTATTAGCGGGAGCATTTTTTAGCATCTCTTATCTATTGTCTATCTTCTTGGCCATTTGTTGAGCATTCCGCATCAACATCTTCATTGTAGCAGGTTTCTCTATTTTATGAATAAAGAAGAATTGAGATGTTTTGGCTTGTCTATCTTATTGCATATGGTTGAGGTATGTTCCATGGTTATCTCTTTATGGTAATTGTTGCATACACACATATAAACACATCTAAAAGGTAGATCAACAAAGTGTTTGACGAAATACCTCACTCAGAAAAAGTTTTAAAAAGACACCAAAACAGTGATGATCCTTGCATAATGGCTTGGGATCATTACATAATCGATCTCCAAAATTTGGGCGTGAAGGCCTCGCCTTCCTACCATTAAAATACCCTTTCTACCATTCAAAGACAATCTTCGGTTTTTCAACCTATCTCTTCGCGTTTATAAAAAAATGGTTTTACACTTTAAAGTTTATTCCATTCTCTAACAACGTTCTGTGATTTCAGCCAATTAATTGGTGAATCCTCCATTTATAACATTTAGTATTTTTTCATAAAAACATTAGTATAAAATACATACGAGGATTATTGAAATAGCTTTAGCTTCTCTTTACTTTTGATAAGGAAAAGTTCCATTTTCTATTAGCTTATAAAAATCGGATGATTTGTATAGTTTTAAATTGAACCAAAACCTTCTATCACATTTGCATAAGGATTTGTTATTTTTAATAACAACTTTTCACATTCTATCTGAAAACCAAAATGATCACGGTGCATTAAAGAATATTGAGTTAAATCAAAATGAAGCTACGTTTTCTCTTTACTTTTGCTAAGGAAAAGTTCAATTTTCTATTATTTTATGAAAATCAGATGATTTGCATAGTTTTAAATTGAACCAAAAACTGTGAACAAAATCTTCTATCACATTTGCATAAAGATTTGTAATTTTTAATAACAACTTTTCACATTCTATCCAAAAAGCAAAATGATCACGCTGCGTTAAAGCATACTAAGCATACCGAGTTAAAGAAGAGTGAAGCTATGTTAAAGAATACATATAGCTTTATGACTATATTCAAATAATGAATGGAAAAAAATGTTAAGAGATGCTGAGTAAAAGCAAAATGAAGCTATCTTAAAGAATTCATATATTTTTATGACTATATTCAAATAATCTATGGAAAAAAATGTTAAGAGATGCAAAATGACAATGGCTTAAAGAATACATCTAACTTTATCATTTGTTTGAAATAATGAATTGTAAAAACTGTTAAGAGATGCAAAATGACACTACCTTAAAGAATACATATAGCTTTATCATTGTGTTCAAATAATGAATGGTAAAAAATGTTAAGAAATTTGAACAATTGATCACTTTATTTAAATAATGAAAGTTCAATGCAATAGATGAATTGATAAAAATATTGGGCACCATGCATTTATCAAAGAGCATTATGAAAATTGGACATAGAATTTCCATATTTATGAAAGAGCATTATAAAAATAGTAAAATTTTCATATTTATCATAGTAAAATTATACATGTAAACAATGTTTTTCACAATATTAGAAATATAAATAAATATAAATACAAGTTGGAGATGAGTTAGACACTAATCTTAATATTAAAGTATTAAAATAAAAATAAAATCATCACTATTGTTATACATTTCATTTATTGTTAATAGTTATTAGGGTTAAGGTTATATTGAGATTAGGGTTAGAACTATTTGTATTAGAATTAGAGTTATGATTGTATTAGAGTTAAAGTTATTTGTATTAAGGTTTATTTTATAATAATAAAAAGATAATTTAAATAATAATAATTTAATGATAAGAAAGTAATCATAATAATTTAATACTTTTAATTTTAATTTAATTTAATATTTATTAATGTATTAATAATTTATCAATGTTTTAATGTATCCACACTATAGTTATATAGTAATGTATTTATTAATGCATTTAATGTATTATTAATGTAACAATGTATTATTAATGTATTACTTTACACTATAATTATATAGTAATGTATTTATTAATAAATTTAATGTATTATTAATGTAACAATGTATTGTTAATGTATTACTTTATTAGAGTATTAATACTTTAACCATGTATTAATTAATAAGGTATTAATTTCTTAATAATCTAATAATTTATTAATAAGATTTGTTTTATAATAATAATAATAATTAAAAGATAATTTAAATAATAATAATTTAATAATAAGAATGTAATGAAAATAATTTAACAATTTTAATTTTGATTTAATTTAATGTATTATTTATTACTTTATTAATATTTTAATGTATTCTCACATTAGTAATGTATTTATTAATGCATTTAATGGATTATTAATGTAATAATGTATTATTAATGTATTATATTATTAGTGTAGTAATACTTTAGTAACCTATTAACTAATGATGTATTAATTTATTAATTTATCAATAATTTAGTAACACTTTACCATTCATTTGTTATTAAATATTTTATGATAAGTAAAACTTATTAAATGATTTCTTATCAATGTTCTTAGAACAAGTATAATTCATCATCTACAATGTTCAGGATTATTTTCTATCAATTTCTTTAGAGCAAGTAAAAATCATTATGTGTAAAGTTCAAGATGGTTTGTCTATCTTTGTGACAAAGGAAACAATCTATTATCTTTAAAAAAGAACTTTTCAAAAGTTCCTTTTCATAATTTGTTAAACATAAACCAACCTTGTCATGTGACGAACATGACCCAACGTTCACGTATGATGAGCATAACAAAACATTGTGACATGAAGAACATAGTAGCATCAGATTCTGACAACCATAGTGATGTCACAAAGTGTCGAACATATCCCACCATCGTAATGTTACAAACATAGAAAATATTGGTTCAACGTGATGGACATAGACTTGTCGTCACAAAGTGATGAACATGGCAATATTGCAATGTGATGAAAACAATAGTGTCAAAATAAAAAAAATAGTAGCATTGTAATGTGATTAACATATCCCCATTGTCGTAATGTTACAAATACAACCCCACTACCATAATCTGACAAACATAGCCATATTGTCGCAATGTGATGAACATAGCCTTGTCATCACAAAGTGATTAACATAGTAATTTACAATTTGACGAATATAGTAGTGTTTTAATCTAACAAACATAGTAATGTTGCAATGCGTCAAACATAGCCATTTTGTTGTGATGTGATCAACATATCCCATCATTGCAATGTGGAAAACAAACACATATTATAGCAATGTGACAAACACAACATTTTCATCGCAAAGTGTTGAACATAGTAATGTTGCAATGTGACAAACAAAGTATTATAATAATCTCATAATCATATTAATGTCACAATTTTTACAAAAAAATCTTCGTCCTCGAAATGTGACAAACATAGCTCCATCATCATAATGTGACAAACATACACATATTGTCGCAATGTGATGAACGTAGCCTTGTCATCACAAATTGATGAACATAGTAAATTCCCAATGTGACGAACATAATAGTGTCACAATCTGACAAACTTAGTAATGTTCCAATGCGTAAAAAATATCCCTATCATCTTAATGTGATGAAAATAACATGTCATCACATTGTGAAAAACATACCCATATTGTCACAATTTGAGAAACATAGTCTTTCCATCATAAAGTAATGAACATAGTAATGATGCAATATGATGAACATGCCAGCTTCACAATCTAATAAACATAGTAATGTCGCAATGTGTAAAACATAGCCTTGTCATCGCAGTGTGACAAACATAACCTCGTCGTGGTAATGTCACGAACATACCCATATTATCACAATGTTACAAACATAGCCTTGTTGTTGCAAAGCGATGAACATAGTAATTTTGCAATGTGACAAACATAGTAGTGTCACAATCTGACAAGCATAGTAATGCCACAATGTGTCAAACATAGTGTTTTCATCGCAATGTGATGAACATTCCCATATTGTCACAATGTGACGAACATAGCGCCATCGTCATAATGTGACAAACATACCCATATTGTCTCAATGTGACAAACATAACATTTTCATTGCATATTGATGAACATAGTAATGTTGCAAGGTGACGAACATAGTAGTGTCATAATATGAAAAACACAGTAATGTCGCGATGTGTTCAACATAGCCCCACCATCGTAATGTGATGAACATAGCCATATTGTTGCAATGTGATGAACATAGCCTGCATGTTGCAATGTGATTACCATAACCTCGTTGTCACAGTATGACACAAATATCCTATCATCATAATGTGAGAAAAATTTTCAAATGCCATTGTCTCGCAAAGATAACCCAATGTCGCAATGTGATAGACAAACCCTAATATCCATAGTAATGTCACAATGTTATGACAAACAATATCCCATCATCACAATATTATGACAAATTGATGCAGGAGCATCGTTGGCAAGCGCGCAGAGGCAGGACCACTCAACACGTGGGAGTTCTTCTAGAACTTCAATGTTGGCAGTTGTAGCCAATTTTGAAACTTACCTTAACTCAGCGTTGGAATTTACCTTTGGAGGCACGCTTGAACCAATGCTGAAATTTACCCTTTGAGGTATGTTTTTAAAATCACAAGTGGAGCAGGAGTTTCCATTATGGCTCTAGATTGAGACTGGTCTAATATAACTAGTAGGTTAAGTTTTAGAGTAGATAAGTAGGAAAGGGAAACCCTAAAATGTATGTTAAGCTAAATAGAGGTTTTGTACACCCAGATAGAGTTAGATGAAATACAGAGGGAGAATAGTTGGAAGAGAACTATGAGTTAGCAAGAGATCTCAGTGTTTACAGTTGTTGTAATTTGAATTTATTTTGTAGCTATTTTGGCACTCGTGAATAGAACAGAAGGAAAATTGATCCAATACATGGTGTGTGAACAATGTTTGCAATTTCTCGTCATTTCTGTTTTTGTGATCAAGTGAATGAATCTCCATAGGAGAGACTGGAACTCTGAATGTTAGCTTTTCAGTTTCAATTGTTTCTCTTCATTTGAAGTTCTACAAGGTGTGCATCGAGCAAGAGAGAGGAATGCTAGGGGATCGGGAGAGGAATTTCTCTATGAGAAATCCCTTGAATCTGAGTTATCGAGATCCATTATATGAAAGGAGTGTTTGGGAAAGTGAATTATCCATCGGACAAAAATCAGGACAAATAACACTCGAGAAACTGTTATCGAGACCGAGGAATCCATTTCCCAGGAGGAGTGAAGGTCGGCACCTTCGAGATTTAGAGAATCTTCTAAGTCTGAGAAGATAAAATCTCAAGAGGAAGAGTGTTATCGACTGTTGGATCATGGTGAAGAATCAATGGTCATCTCATTCAAATGAAGTGTGCAAGATCTAATGTTGCGTATATACAGGAGGAAAAACCCGCGAAGACCTCAACAAACGGTGGAGAAATTTCGAGAAGAAACATGATTCAATCGCGATCATTGATCGAGAAGAGGAATGAGATCCGTTGATCGGTGGTGAGGAACATTTCACCATTTTTGTAACCGGGAGTACAAGGGTCAACAGTTTCGGGACTCTCGATGAGTGAAAACCTGATAAGATCGTGACCATTGGATCTTTGGAGGCCTAGAGTGGTCAATCCGTGACAAAGGGGCACTTTGACATTCGACAATCGAGTGGAGGAGTGACCAGATTTTGTGTTGGGTGAAGTCACGAAAAGTGAAACGTCGAAACGATCATAATCGTTGACAAGGGGTTGATCTAAGCCATAGATCTCGTGCCACTGTACTTTCGACATTTCAGACTTGGAGGAGATGGATGCGCCTTGAGGTGAAGGTGGTGGTCACGAGCACGTGGTCACGTAGACAGAGGAAAGGGAGGAGCCAACTTCTGATCATCCCATCAAGTTTCGAGACTCAAAGGGGTCTGCATCGGGGGACCATTGTATAGGAAACCCCGAAACACCAAAACATGATGCACCTTTTGGGATAAACCCATGGTCGCACCTGCAGTCTCATGGAGTTTGGGGCTTCTGCCTAGTGCTGGTTTGTATGGGCAGAGAACACACAAGGGCCTATGGAGTTAGTGTTGTAGGTTCCCTTTCAGAACCAGGAGAGCTATTCCCGCTCCAGAATCAGAGATCCTGATCGAGAGGTCACGCAACCCTTAGGAGGGGTAGGGGGTCTGCATCAGGTGGTATTAGAGCTTAAATTCTTCACCTGTAGACTTCAAGAGATATAAAAAGAGAAAAGGAGGAGATAGAGAACTCAAAGTTGTACTCTGTGTGTGACAATAAGTCAACACAATTCCACCAAGGAGACAAGGAGAGGCACCTTTAGCCAATCGTGTTGTAGAAAGGGAGATGCGAGAGCTTCACGCCATATTGGAAATAATGGAAGCAACAAGTAGAAGAGAACTTGACACTAGAGATGTCAGTGATGCAGAAAGTGAATAAATATAAGTTGAAGAAGCTTTAGGAGGGGACGATGCCGAAGGGCATTTATTGAGAGAGGTTTCCAAGTTGGGAAGAAGAGCTAAGATAGAGGTTCCCATGTATGAGGGAAATCTAGATGCTGAAAAACTGTTGGATTGGATAAGATCCATGGACAAACATTTCGACTATGAAGATGTCAATGAGGAGAAGAAGCTGAAGTAGGTAGTCACTAGGATAAAATGGCATGCAATGCTATGGTGGGATGAACTACATGCTGAGAGGAGAAGTAAAGGCAAGCAAAAGATAAAAATTTGGGACAGAATGGTATCCAAGATGAAGCCTAAGTTCATACCCAAGGACTATCAGATCAATCTATTCAGGAAGATATAGAACCTGAGACAGAAGGGGACGACATTTAAGGAGTACACCGAGGAGTTCTACTGACTGAACATCAGAACTGGACAAAGCGAAATAGATGAAGAAAAAATCGTCAGATATATAAATGGCTTGAGATATGAAATTCAGGACAAGCTCAGCATGATGTCATTTAGGACCGTGGAGGATGCTTATCATTTTTCACTAATGAAAGAGAAGAATATGGTTAGAAGACAAAACCAGCGAGGAAGAGGTAAAATCTCGGTCCCAAGCAAAATAAAGGGGTTTAATCATGACAAAGCACATCAGTCTAAGGATGAGGCAGAGAAACCACACAATCACTCAGAACGAGGAGGAATTTCTTGAGAAAGACAAAGTGGTGGAAGACACTCTTCTAGAGGAAGAGGCAGGGGAGGAATAAGATGTTATTCCTGTGGAAAGATAGGACACATGTATTGGGAATGACTCGAGAAGAAGAAATAAGGAAAAGGAGAAGCTCACATTTCAGAAGCATGGTGAAGAGGTGTTGAAGCAAAAGGAGTAGAGGATGGAGCATCCCTGATGTTGAGAAAAATTCTCTTAAAACGAGAGGCAAAGGTTGAAAATCCAGCGCATAGGAACAGTCTCTTTAGGACAACTTGCAAAACTAAGGATAAAGTATGAAAGGCGATCATTGACAGTGGTAGCACTAAAAACCTAGTATCCACAGAGATGGTGGAGAAATTGGAGCTGAAACCAACTACACACCCAAAGCCATACAAGGTCTCATGGTTGCAAAAAGGACACCAGGTAACGATTACTAAACAATGTCTGGTTGAAATTAAGATAGGAGGCTATAAAGATGAAATCTTGTGTGATGTAATTCCCATGGACGCATACCATATTATGTTGGGAATACCATGGCAGTTTGACAGAAATGTCATTCATGATGGGATGAAAAACACATATACATTGGAGAAGAATGGTAGGACACATATGTTGCTGCCAATGGAGGAGAAACGAGTGAGAGGAAGCCAACACAAGCATACTTTTCATGAGTGGGAAGGAACTCCTAAAAGAAGTCAAGGAAGAATAGGAGATGTAGTTTGTTGTGGTAAGGAAACCCAAAGTTGTCTTCACAAGTACATCAAGTGGATGAACTGCTAAACTCATTGCCACCCATCAGGATTATCAGTCACCATATCCACTTGATACCAGGAGAAAGTATGTTGAACAAAGCAGCATACAGATTGACACCTCGAGAGAATGAGGAGGTGAATAACCAAGTCCAAGAGTTGCTAGACAAGGGTTTGGTTAGAGAAAGCTTGAGTCCATGCGCAATACCAATTGTGTTGAGTCCAAAGAAATATGGAGGGTGGAGAATGTGCACAGACTTGAGAGCCATCAACAAAATTACCATCAGGTATAGATTTCCTTTACTGAGAATGGATGATTTAATGGATTGCTTAAGTGGAGCAAATTTCTTTTCTAAGATAGATATGAAAAGTGGATATCACCAAATCAGGATGAGAGAAGGTGATGAATGGAAAGCAACCTTTAGGAAAAATGAAGGTCTATATTAGTGGTTGGTTATTCCATTTATCTTAACAAATGCCCTGAGCACTTTTATGAGGCTGATGAATGAAATTTTGAAAGATTTCATTGGCAAATTTGTAATTGTATATCTGGATGATATATTGATCTTTAGCAGGACTAAAGAGGATCATTTGAGGCACCTAACGTTAATAATGAGGAGGCTATCGCAGAAGAAACTGCTGATAAATCTGAAGAAGTCCTCTTTTATGAAGATAGAGCTCATTTACTTGGGTTTTTTGATCTCCTAAAATGAATTTAGAATGGATCCAGAGAAGGTGAAAGTGATCAGAGAATGGTCATCACCAAGAATCATGTTCGAGGTAAGGAGCTTCCATGGACTAGCGAGCTTCTATAAAAGTTCATGAGAGACTTCAGTGGGATTTTTGCACCAATGATGGACACAGTGAAAAAAAGGCACAAATCATTCAAATGGATAGAGGAGGCTTAAAGGAGCTTCAATATATTGAAGGAGAAGATAACATAATGACCAATTATTGTCTTGCCAAATTTTGAAAATACATTTCAGGTAAGGTGTGATGCAAGTGGATTTGCAATAGGAGAAGTTTTGAGTCAGGATAATAGACCCGTTGCCTATTTTAGTGAGAATATAAATGAGACTACAAGGAAATACTCCACAAATAAAAAGGACTTTTATGCCATAATTCAAGCCTTGAATAAATGGAGGCATTATCTTGTCCCACAAGAATTTGTCTTGTATAGCGATAACCAAGATTTGTAATTCATAACCAGACAAGAAAAATTGAATTAGAGACATGGAAAATGGGTTGAATTTATGCAAAATTTTACTTTTGTCATAAAACATATTGCTTGGAATGCCAACAAGGTTGTTGATGCACTATGCAAGAGATGTTTAATTCTGTAGGAACTCCAGGTGAAGACCTTCAGGTTTGAACACCTTAAGGACATGTATTGTGATGATATAGACTTCAAGGAAGCATATGAATCATGTACAAACCATGTGTTGAGAGATAGAAGTCAGTGGAAAGATTACATGATTCAAGAAGGACTATTGTTCAAAGTAAATCAATTGTGCATACCAAGATGCTCAATGAGGGATAATCTTCTAAAGGATAATCATAGTGGAGGATTGGGTGGACATTTCAGCCATGATAAAACGTTTGCACAATTGAGCAGTTCATACTATTGGCTAGGTATGATAACAGAGGTGATAAAGTTTGTGAACAGATGTAGAATCTGCCAACATGCAAAGGGGAAAAGATAGAACATTGGGTTGTATCAACCATTTCCAATACCAGAGAGGCCTTGGGATTCAATAAGTATGGATTTTGTGTTGGGATTGCCAAGAACGCAAAGAGGATTTGATTCCATATTTGTGGTAGTGGATAGGTTTTCAAAGATGGAACATTTCATCCCATGCCAGAAGACTAGTGATGCAACACATGCTGCAAATATTTTTTTCAAAGAAGTTGTGAGACTTCATAGCCTACCCAAAAGCATTGTCTCGGATAGAGACACAAAATTTGTTGGTCACTTTTGGAGGACGTTCTGGAAGAATATGGGGACATATTTGTTCTTCAGCTCAGCGTATCACCCTCAGACAGATGGACAGACGGAGGTGGTAAACAAAAGTATGGGAAATTTATTGAGGAGTTTAGTCACTGAGCATCATAGTCAATGGGACCAGATTCTGCCACAAGCAGAGTTTGCATACAATGACTCA
Organism: Picea engelmannii; assembly: GCA_009831015.1. Taxonomy (NCBI): domain Eukaryota; kingdom Viridiplantae; phylum Streptophyta; class Pinopsida; order Pinales; family Pinaceae; genus Picea; species Picea engelmannii. The sequence goes on along the minus strand of ML776683.1, from coordinate 640,521 downwards.
CCAAATAGGAGTAGTGGAAAGATCCCATTTCGAATACTATATGGAATGCAACCTAGGGGAGTGTCTGAGTTGATACACTTGGAGCAGGGTGAGATCATAAGTGTTTGAGAGAAAGATTTTTCTTTTGAGATGAAAAAATGCCATAGCCAGATCATAGAACAATTGAAGATTTCTAATCAGAAGTACTAGCACAGAGTTGATCAACATCATAGGGAACTTCAATTTGAAGTGGGATATTAGGTTTTGGCACATCTCAGGAAGGAAAGGTTCCCTAGATGAACATATAACAAGTTGAATATGAAGAAGATAGGACCTAGTAAGATCTTAAGGAATTTTGATGAAAACGCCTATGAGATTGAGCTACCAAATGGTGTGGGAATATTTCCCATATTCAGTGCTTCAAACATGTATCCTTACAGGAAATATGACACAGAGGGATCAGGAGATCAAGAAAATATTCAATGGGAGAAACAAATGCCTATGGAAGAAAAGCCACAGATGGAGAAAATCGTAGATCAGAGGATTGGCAAGAAGACCAGAATAAAAACCTATTTTGAATATCTAGTCATATGGAAGGGGCACCCAATCGAAGATGCCAGCTGGGAAAATGAAGCTGCCATCCAGAAGCAGGGAAAATCAGTACAGAAGCACATGGACAGGAGTCCATGAATTTTTGTCAAGGGGAGTATGATGCAGGAACATCACTGGCAAGTGTGCAGAGACAGGACCACTTAGCATGTGGGAGTTCTTCGAGAACTTCAATGCTGGAAGTTGCAGCCAATTTTGAAACCTGCCTTAACAACGCGTCAGAATTTACCTTTGGAGGCACGCTTGAACCAGTGCCGAAATTTACCCTTTGAGGCACATTTTGAAAATCACAAGCGAAGCAGGAGTTTACATTACGGATCTGGATTGAGACTGGTCTAAGATAACCAATAGGTTAATTTTTAGAGTAGATACGTAGGCAGGGGAAACCCTAAAGTTGGGTAATCTAAATAGAGGTTTTGTACACCCATATAGGGTTAGCTGCAATACAGAGGGAGAATAGTTGGAAGAGAACTGCGAGTTAGCAGGAGATCTCAGTTTTTACAGTTATTGTAATTTGAATGTATTTTGTAGCCATTTTGGCACTCGTGAATAGAACAGAAGGAAAATTGATCCAATACATCGTGTGTGAACAATGATTTGAAATTTATCATCATTTCTGTTTTTATGAGGAAGTGAATGAATCTAAATAGGAGAGATTGGAACTGTGAATGTTATCTTTTCAGTTTCAATTATTTCTCTTCTTTTGAAGTTCTGCAAGGTGTGCATCGAGCCAGAGAGAGGAATGCCAGGGGATTGGGAGAGGAATTTATCTATGATAAATCCCTTGGATCTGAGATATTGAGATCCCTTAGACGTAAGGAATGTGTGGGAAATTGGAGTCTGCATCGAATGAAGCTTAGGAGGAATAACTCTCCAGAAAGTGTTATCGAGACCCAGGAATGCATTTCCTAGGAGGAGCGAAGGTCGACACCTTCTGGATTTAGAGAATATTTTAAATTTGAGAAGCTAAAAGCTCAAGAGGAAGAGCGTTATCAACCATTGGATCATGGCAGAGAATTAGTGGTCATCTTATTCAAATCAAGTGTGCAAGCTCTAATGTTGCATACATCCAGGAAGGAAAACCCGCGAAGACCTGAACAGACGGTGGAGAACTTTCGAGAAGAAACATGATTCAATCATGATCATTGATCGGGAAGAGGAATGAGAGCCGTTGATCAGTGGTGGGGAACATTTCACCATTTCAGTAACCGAGAGTACAATCGTCAATAGTTTCAGGACTCTCGACCGATTAAAACCCGATAAGATCATGACCGTTGGATCTTTGGAGGCCCAGAGTCGTCGATCTGTAACAAAGGGGCACTTCAACATTCAGCGATCGAGTGGAGGAGTGACCGTATTTCATGCTGGGTGAAGTCGCTAAATGCAAAACGTCGAAATGATCATAGGAATCTGCCAAGGGTTGATCTAAGTCGTAAATCTCGCGTCATCGTACTGTCTATGTTCAAGACTTGGAGGAGTTGGATGCGCTTTGAGGTGAAGGTGGTGGTCACGAGCACATGGTCACATACACAGAGGAAAGGGAGGAGCCAAATTTCGATTATCCCATTAGGTTTCAGGACTCAGAGGGGTTTGTGTCAGGGGACCATTGTATAGGAAACCCTGAAACGAAACACACCTTTTGAGCTAAACCCATGTTTGTACCTACAGTCTCGTAGAGTTTGTGGCTTCTACGTAGTGCTGGTTTGCATGGGCAGAACACAGACAAGGGCTCGTGGACTTAGTTTTAGAGGTTCCCTTTAGGAACCAGGAGAATCATTTTGACCCCAGAATTAGAGATCCTTACCGGGAGGTCGCGAATCCCTCGGGAGGGATAGGGGGTCTGCATCACAAGCAATATCTCATCGTCGCAATTTTATCAACATAGCCGCATTTTCAAAATGCAACAAAAATAATTTCATCACATAATGTAGTATAAATATCCTATCATCACAATGTGACAAACTTAACCCATCCATCCTAATTTGAAAAAAATAACATTATTGTCGCAATGTGATGAAAATAACCATATTGTCGCAATGTGACGAATATAACATTTCCATGGTAATGTCTTTAACATAGCTTTGTCGTCGCAATGTGATGCAAATATTTAGTTGTCATAATGTGATGCGAATATCATATCCTCACAATGTGACAGACAGAGCCCTTCCATTGCACTATAATGACCATAACCAGATTGTCACAATGTGATGAACATAGCCCTATAATATGAACACACAATGTCACAAACATAACCATATTGTGGAAATGTGACAGATATAACTATGGTTGACCTTCCTTTACCTTGGTTGACCATGACGATGGTTTATTGTGGTTGACCATGGTTGATAATGGCTAACCATGTTTGACAGTTGTTTTCCATAAATGACCATGGCTAGTCATAACCATATTATCGCGATGTGATGAACATAACCATATTGTCGCAATGTGACGAAGATAGCCTCGTCCTCGCAATGTGATGAACATAACGATATTGTCACAATGTGACAAACACAACCTCGTCATCCCAATGTGATGAACATATTATCGTTGTTGCAATGTGCCACAAATATCCTATCATAATAATGTGACAAACAATGTTCTTTCATTGCAATGTGATGAGCATAGCCCTATCATCGTAATGCGATGAACATATGACATTTATGTTCATCACATAATCATATGGAATACAATGAACATACAAAATTTATGTTCATCACGTAACCACTTTTTACTTACATGTCCCGACATCGAAATGTGATCAACATATCCTCATTTTCACAATATCCCCGTCATCGTAAATATATGACAAACAATATCTCGTCATCGCAATGTTATCAACATAGCCCCTTTATCGCAATGCAACACAAATATCCTATCATCACAATATGACAAACTTAACCCCTCCATTGTAATGTGACAAAAATAAGATTATTATCGCAATGTGATGACAATAACCATATTGTCGCAGTGTGTATGTATTTTTATTAATTACTAACATATGAATGTATTTTTATTAATTAATCAATACATTACATTCTATAATGTTTTAATACTTTAACTTATAAATAAAATTAATGCTTAAAATATTTACTACATTTAATACTTCAACTATTTTATGTATTCATTTATATATAATTTATGTATTATTTAAATAATACATTAATCTATTATAAGTACAAGTGTTCATCATATAATATATGTATTATACAATGTTTTATAAACGTAATTTTAATTTATTCATTTATTGCTAATACTTTATTATTTTAATGTATTATTTTACTTTTCTCAAACTTTAAAACTTTATTAATATATAGATTAATATATATATATTCTTTATAGATTCATTTGTTGCTAACTAATATATTTATTACTTTAATGTCTTATTATATTTTTTAAGAAACTTTTAAACTTTGTTAATATATAAATGCTTTATAAATTTATTTATTACTAATATTTTAATATTTTATTAATTTATGCATACTTTATATTTGTATTATTTAATTAACACATATTTTAATTATTAATATATAAATGTGTTTTTATTAATTAATTAAAAAAATAATACATTGCATAAAAGATTAATGTTTTAATACTTTAATTTATAAATTGCATTAATCTTTTAATAATTTCATACATTTAATAGTTAACACATTAATAATTTCATAAGTGATGACTCCAACCATAATCCTTTATGGCTAGATGAGAACCTTGTTTTATCTAATAACTACAAACAAAGCTCTGAAGACCTAATTGAGAATTTGTTTGGCACTGAGTTGGTCAAGCTCTGCAGCTCTCAAGACCTAATAATTTTCAATGGAGTAATGAAATGGCCAAACTCCAACCAAATGACCTGCATTCATGGGCTAGGTAGTAGTGTTGTAGATTATGTGATATCTGATATCCTCGTTTCCAACCAAATAACAACTTTTGACCTTTTAAATGACCATGAGCCTGACTTTGATCATAAATCTTTAACCCTAACTCTAAAATTTTCCATGCATAGGAGGACCATTGAAGAGAATTTTGATAATCAAAGGAATTTTCACTTTGAAAAAAGTAAAGTTGACATTTTCTTAAAGGATTTAAATAGTAAATTAAACCTCCTAACTTATAAGGACAACATTGAAGAACTCTATCATAATTTTACAACTACCCTTTCCACTTCTATTAACAAGTTCTCTTTCGAGGTGTCCCATAAAAAGAATAATATAACAACCAACCCTTTGTATGATAAAGAATGTAAAATTTCTAGGAAATCCATTAGGGATGCTTCTAATGAGCCCTTAAAACTCGATAAGATCGATACGTACAAAGCCCTAATTAAAAGGAAAAAAAGATACTATATTAATAAAAGGCAAGAGCCAAATTCTAAAACACGATACTAAATAAAATAATAGGATTTCCTTAATGGACTAGAATTCCTACCTTAAAAGTATTTACGAGTTCTCTAATGCCAAGGACACCATTCCTCTTGTCCCTACAAAGGAATATTTTTTTTCTTTAGATGACATAGAGTTCAAGGTTAAGTGGCTCACAAATGGGAAAGCTAAGGACATTGAAGGCTACCAAGCTAAATTTTTTAAAATCGAAGGGTCAATCCTTATCCCTCACATACACAAGCTCTTCAATTTAGCAGTCAAGAAGGGATTCCCTAAATCCTAGATGCAAAGCCTCATTGTTCATATTTTAAAAAATGGGGACAAAAACATTCCCTCTAATTATAGGACCATTATGATTAGCCCGATTTTAGCCAAGCTTTATGGAATTATTTTGGAAAAGAAGACTAGCATTTGACTAGAAAGTCATGGTAAAGGAGATAAAGGCTAGGTCAGGTTTAGGAGATATCATTCAACTTTGGACCATCTTGTTAACTTTAGGATCATTGCAGAGGAGTTCCACAATACTAAAACTAATTGTTTTTATTGTTTTGTTGACTTTAGAAAAGATTTTGACATCGTTCCTAGGAAAAACTTTTGGAATAGGTTGGAAGAGATAAAAGTGCCTCTCGAGTTGAGGGATGTTGCAATAAGGATGTATGATAACGTTATTGCTAAGTTTAAAACACCGAGGGATGGTCAAAAGAGATTAACTATAATATTGGAGTCAAACAAGGTTGTCCCTTGTCCCCCACCCTTTTTGGCATATACATTGATAAGTTAGAAGAATGCTTGGAAAAAGAAGGTTGTGTCGGCCCTACTCTCATTGGTATAGTCATCAATCTACTTTTTTATACCGATGATATCGTTCTTATGGCAAGGAGTCCCCATGATCTTGAAAACCAACTAAGAATCCTCAAATATTTTTGCTCCAATATGGGTATGACTGTTAATACTGATAATACTAAGGTCATGATTATTAAATCCAATAATATCCCTTATGATACATTTTTATATGACAACAACAACTTGGAGGAAGTGACTTCATACAAATATCTTGGAATTTATATTCACCACAAGTTCAATTCGAATTATAGCATTGAGAAAAGGATTATTAGGGGATGAAAATCTTATTATGGTCTTGAAAACAATTGTAAATCAGTTGATCTTTGGAGTTGGGATAAGAAGAAACTCCTATTTGAGAATCTTGTTACACCTATTATTCTTTATGGATGTGAAGTCTAGGGCTGTAGTATCTCTCGTGAATCCTAGAGAAAGATAGAGAAAATACAAAATAATTTTATAACCTATAATCTCTAAATTAAAAGAAATATGCCCTATCCCATCCTCCTCGTAGAAACAAGCCTCTCCCCCATTGAGAGCATGGCTATGAATAGATACCTAATGTATAAGAACAAGTTAAACAACATGGAAGACAAGAGGCTACCTAAAATTGCTTCAAAATCAAGTCATAACCACCATCAACTGAAGCATGGATGGCATAAAGATGCCCAGTCTTGGCTAAACTATTGGGGAATCATAGAAGAAACCATTTTACAAAATAAATATTCTATTAAAAAAACATCAAATCAAAATTTAAGGAAAAAAAGTGGTGTGATAAAGAGTTAGAGGAAAAAAGAAAATTAAGGTATTCTAAAGATGTAATCAACCCGAATCTAGAAGATCAAAATTATCTATCTGTTTTTCCAGGTGTAAAGAAAAAAATAAGCCTTGCTAAGATAAGAACAAATTCTCACGAGCTCCATAGTGAAACTAGACGTTGGTCAATTCCTAAAATGCCATGGGATGAAAGAGTGTGTCACCTTTGTGACACTAAGAAGGTTGAATATGAAAATCACTTTCTCTTAGATTGTCCAACCTATACCCATATTATATCTCATTTTCAAAATATTGATCACACTATCAACCTTCCTAACCTCTTAACTCAACAAAAGTATGGTGATCTTGGAAAGCTTCTCTTAATGATTTTCGAGCACAAAAACCAAATTCTAAAGAATCACAAGTAATCACTTACCCTCTTAAGGTCTGATATACCAATTAGGTCTTAGTGGACATTAATCATCATCATCATCATCATCATCGTCAATGTATAAAGTATTTTATACATTCAGTTATATCTCATTAATGTATTATTTAAATAATACATTAATCTATTATAAGCACATTAATGAGTTTATGCTACAAAATTCTAAAGAATCACAAGTAATCACTTACCCTTTTAAGGTCCAATTTACCAATCAGGTCTTAGTGGACGTTAATGATCATCATCATCAATGTATAAAGTATTTTATATATTCATTTATATCTCGTTAATGTATTATTTAAATAATACATTAATATATTATAAGTACATTAATGAGTTTATGCTATAATGATGATAATGATGAACGTCCACTAAGACCAAATTGCCCTATCCATTGATGTATTACAAATGTGTTTTTATTTTATTCATGAATTATTAATTTGTAAATGTTTTTTACTGTATTCATGCATTATTAATACTTTATTAATGTTATATATTATAGTATTTTTATTATTTTAGTAATGCATTTATTTTGTTATTATTTTTTTATTATTGCATATAATACTTTATTATTATTATGATTATTTAATTTATTATGAATATATTAATGTGTTTATGCTATAATGTATTATGAATGTTTTTTTACTTTATTTATTCATGCATTATTAATACTTTATTAATATATTTATTTATTTTCTTAGGGATGAGAATCGAGCTTGAAACCTCATTTTTATATTTCCTTTTATTTATAAGGCACTTTCCAATCGGTCTACACCCCTCCGAAATTATTAATACTTTATTAATGTTATGTATTATTGTATTTTTTTATAAATTTTAATGCTTTCTTAATATATATGTTTGGTTAAACTATTATTAATTAGCAAATTCTATTATTTTATCAATTTAATAATTTATAAATTAATTATTAAATTCCACAATTAAAATATTTATTAAATTAAATATTTCATTAATACATTACATTATATATTAATATATTGATTTTTTTTTTACATTATTTTAAAGTATTAATTAATTAATATATTAATATTTTTTTACATATAATAAATTATAATGATGATGATGATGCTTAACGTCCACTAAGACCTAATTGGTCAATCAGACATTAAGAGGGTAAGTGACTACTTGTGATTCTTTAGAATTTTGCTTTTATGCTCGAAAAGCATTAAGAGAAGCTTTCCAAGATCACCATACTTTTGTTGACTTAAGAGGTTGGGAAGGTTGGTAGTGTGATCTTCTAGATGAGGGTTGATTACATCTTTATAATACCCGCCGAACAATTTGACTGGTAAAGTCTACGAAGGTATACATACCCTACCCCCCTCTGGATTTGAACCTGTGACCTCTTAAGAGGAAACATATATTCTTAACCATTAGGCCCACTAACTATTATTAACTATTAATTGTTAATCAATTAATAGTTAATAATTAAATTATTATTAATACATTTAATAGCGGAAAACATTTATATATTTATTTAATATATTTAATACTTTATTGTATTTTTTATTTTATATATTCATTTATATGATTAATATATTATTTAAATAATATATTAGTAATGTGTTTATCTTATAATGTATATATCCTATAATGTATTATAAATATATTTTTTTAATCCATATATTGTTTATATTTTATTATTTTAATCTATTATTGTGATTTTTTGAATCTTT
>ML776683.1:590239-607180 GCA_009831015.1 Picea engelmannii | reverse complement strand
ATATATATATATATATATATATATATATATATATCACAGAACAAGAAGTAGTAGAGTTCAAAAGAGCCAACCCGTCAACCGCGACCACAAAATTGGATATGTATGGAAAGGAACAGTGGCCCTACAGTCAATTTGTATATGGCGGACGTCTGGGTGCCAATGTTTTTGTACCAGTGTGTTTAGTTGTCACTAGCAAGACCATAATTAATGTATATTAGGAAGGATGTGAAATCAGTGGAGATGGAAGGCAGTGACAGATATTTTGAAACATTTGTGACTCTTGGTAGAGTGGAGATGGCGAGTTCAAGGAGTCCACATTGGAATTTTAGATCATAGAATTTTTTAGTGCAATATGTATATCACAGAACAAGAAGGAATAGAGTTTGAAACCACCAACCCGACAACCACGACCATAAAATTTGCTAAGTATCGTTAGGAACAATAGTTGGTCGGATTCATCATGTGACGATGTTGATGGAGATGAAGATATGTCAACCCGCCAATGCTGGAACCTGTGATCATTAGAAAGGTTAGTAAGTATATAACCAACAAGCAATAATAGAGGGGAAGAAGAAAAGAGAAAAGGGGCTAAGTATCTCACAGTAGAACATCTATTGTTTGTTTATTACTACCAATCTTTTCAAACCCCTGGTCAGTTATTACTAGTAAAAGAATAAATGGAAAATCACAGTTATTTGGATGCAAGATGCATATGAAGGAACATGGGACAAAAGTGTTGGATAACGCAAACCCGGGACCCAATGGTCAAATAATTGGCTAAGTAATGAAAGGGACCAAGTTCAGTCGAGATCATGGTGTGTAGATATAGATAAAGATAAGCATCAACCAATCTGCAAATCTAGGAATGGTTCACAAATTACATTAAAATCCATAAGAAATAGAAAGAAAGAAAGAAGCGGTCGGTTGGGCTCATGATGGGGAATTCCAACAAAAAAATTATATATCGCAAAACTCTGGGCACTGTTTTCAAGTCACGAAAGATTCAAAACACAATTCTGAGGTCGTCAATCCAGGAATCCGCAATTGAAAAAGTGTCCTAGTATGGAATAGGGAAACACTGACCCGGACTTGTTTTCACTAATATATTGAAACTTGTAATAGCTCTGTCATGTTCCTGGACAAGTTGTGTAGGGATGGTTAGTCCTGGAGACTTTTGATTAGTAATGGCGATATTTATGGTTGTTCCATGATGAATTTTTAGTAATAATCATTTTATGTTGCATATTTGAAAAGAAGTACGACAATGGGAGGAACACGAGACAGTGACCAGTAATTGGAGATTTAGTGAACCTGTCAACGCGTTTGTATATGGCAGAGGTGGGAGTGCTAATTGTTTTGTACCACCGTGTTCATTTGTCACTAGTAATACCATAATTAATGTACATTAGGAAGGACACAAAGTACTTTGACACATCTTGCGAGTTCGTGGAGTCCGCGGCAGAATTATATATCACTGAAATTTTGAGTGAAAGGTGTATATCATAGAGCAAGAAGAAGCAGAGTTTGAAAGCGCCAACCTGGCAACTGTGGCCATAAAATTGGCCAAGTATGGAAAGGAACAATGTCCGGTTGGATTCGTCATGTGAGAATATATATGGAGATGAAGATATGTCAACCTGAAAAACCCTGGAGGCTACAATCTTAGAAATGGGACTATGTATATAACCAGAAAATCCATTGTTTGTTTATTAATGTCAATCTTTTCAAACGTCTGCTGAGTTCTGACTAGTAAAAGCATAAATTGTACATCATGGAAGTTCTTTGGCTGCAAGATGTATATGATGGAACAGGGGACACAAGTGTTGGATACCACAAACCTGGGACCCGATGGTCAGATAATTGGCTAAGTACTGGTCAAGAGAGTTTTTATATTTATTCCAATAGTATTCATATTAATATATATTATTAGATTATTTGTGGTTCAAATGTAAACAATCTTCCAATTTGTAGGATGCTATTTGGTTTTCAAATTTTGTTGAAACCAATAAGAAATAGAAAGAAAGAAAATGAAATATATATATATATATATATATATATATATATATATATATATATATATATATATATGCCACAAAAATTTTGTATATGCACGGATATTATCAAATAGAAGAAGCTGTATTATATGGAAATCACTGAACATGAACATGATGCCAACACTTGAGTTGCCTTGTAATAATCATTAATTCATTCTATTTATGGGACCCCGAAGAATGAAAAAAGAACGGGTCCTTCCATTTCTTTCCTTAAGTATAGGGCAGGTGCCACATAAGTATGACCCATGCCAAATTATTCTTCCATGTAAAATGTAAGGAACGAACAAAGTAGCATTTATTTATATCGAAGTGATGGGATGCAGAAACAAAATCTTGTTGTCCATGTTTAACGACAGACACAAAAAAAAGGTACAATATAAAATAAAAATCAATACCAGAGATTGGAAAACACCATAAAAAAAACCCGCAAATATTTGATATTCATATAAGATGGCTTAAAAAATACAAATGAGATTATTAGTTACAATAACTATGATTTGGCCTGCCGCCAACCCCAAAAAAAAACTATGTACAGTAATGGAGCTTGTGGACAGTCTTTTATAGATTTCAACTTGACAATGAAATTCTTGATTCGTAAAAAACAACGAGTTGAATATCAATTTCGGGCCATGGACTTAATTGATGCTGCCAACTAGATCTATCCCAAAATTTTGAATAGCTTATCTCTTGTAGATATGGCTTTCCTACATTGGGTGGTTACTGAAAATTTGATACTTTGCTAAGTGTTAATTTCCCTCTCTCGTTGAAATCTTGGGGTTTAAGTTTCTTTCTAATGTTCCTGATCATTAACATCAGAGACAACTTAGAAATGTGATTCAGGGCCAATCCAAAGATGAGGGAGTGGTTTTATATGTCGTCAGCTTTGACGGCAACAAATCTTTCTAGGAAACAAAAGTCGATACAAAAAGAAATTCAGTTATGTTTTTTTCTGTTATTCTCCCTACATTCGATCATTTGTTTGCTTGAAAATCTTGTCTGAAGATTTCTATGTTGAACTTCTTTGTTTTATTACTGTAAATTGGAAGGGACATCCAATGCAGCTGCAAAATGTATATCTATTGAAGTACATAGCTTCTTCTAGTAGCACAAATATGGCAAGTGTATCAAATGTTGCATATCACATCATAATATATCACTCGTCATAGGGGTGGCAGATATGGCGGCCCCCAAAAATGGTCTGGAATGTTCGAAAGTGACGCCAAATATTACTCCATGCTTGAATACACCTATAAGGAAAGTATAAAGTTGGATACCCACGAACGTGAAAAAATGTATCGTGTTTGAATCAACATTCTAAAATTATAGAACGTTTTATGCCAAAGTTGTAACAGAATTGACAGGAAGACAGTTTCTATGTCAAAGAGTGCTAAGCGACCTATGGATGTAGTAACAGACTTGACATACAATCTACTTTCAATCACTACTGATACTAATGTCAAGTGTAAGAAGTCATGATCCTTGGTTCCAGGTAGTTTGACCTCCAAGCGTCCACATTGGCAATGACCCCATGCTCCAGATAGCATCGGATTTGGAATTTCGCATTGGCGTTGGCAATGGGAACAATGCTATTGACTGAAGTGTGAAGGTTTAGTGAGGACTATCATTGTCAATGCACTTAAACTGCAGGATTTTCAAACCTGCAAAGAACATCGACTTTAGTGTTGCTTTCCCACGACAATTAAAATGTTGCTTAGAGTCCATAAATCTTTTGACGTTGGGTGTCCTATGTGATAATGACCTTGACATCACAGAGGAAATTCATTTTCCTTATCCAAAGCAAGCGAAACATCAGGAAGATTGACATTAGGTGTAAACAACTCTGGAATACACCAGTGCATTAAGGTCTTGTCTAAAGAAAGAAATAAAATCATTACATGAAGGTGGTATTAAAAGGTGATTTTCATAAACCAAAGAATTATCTGAACACACAAAACTTCTTGCATAAGATGGTAGTATAAAGTAATCCTCATAAAGTGTTGCAAAATCCATAATCCAAAACTCCTTCCCATCAACTTTTTCTGTGAAGTTTGTTTCCACACCCAGAAGTAGGTCAGCAAACTTTGAAATAGAAACTTCAATAATTTTAGGATGTCTCTTTAAGCACCCATACAGTTTCCCATACCCTTGATGACCCAAATGTATAATTTCCTTCTGAGTATATTCGTGAATGAAGTAATAGTTGGCGTCATTTCCGAATATTGCATACCATTTTGCAAGAAACGGCGAGCACGACTCCTCTGATAGAAGACAAATTATTGTGTGCTCTGCAGAATTTGACACACTTTCCAAATCTGTGTTGTTGGAAGAAACTATATACTTCAACGAAGGAACATTTTGCAGGCAAACTAAAAATCTCGAGGAAGGATTTTCAACCAACCAAAGCATCGAACACAGGGAGGACACTAATCAGAAGATACTTGTTTTCCCCCCCCGTCTAAGTTTATGTTAGCTAACAGAGATTTTTTTCTCGCAAAATAGATGTTACATAAAACCATTCTCCCATTTTTCAATTGGGCTTCAATGGCATCTATAAGTTGTCTTGCATGTCCATGACCAGGAACATTACAATAACGACACCTTAAAGCCCAACTCTTTGATGATAGAGAGAAACGAAAATAAGTATTTAAAATCAACCCTGGAGGATGAAAATATAATATTTCATAGATTTTGGTTTAATTCGTCTTAATGGAAGATTCCCTCAATATTTTCTCTTATTAATGCCAATCTTTTTTAATATGTGCATTGAATAGTCAATAATAATACCTATTAAAATTCCCATATCCAAGTAGATTCTCAAATATGACAATATGTAACATACACACAGTATTAAAGGGAAACATGACATCAATACCTCTGTGAATGACATGTTCATGGATGGAAGCGCGGTAGTAAAAGATTGCACTATTACTATGATGATGTATTTAAAAAGATAAAATAGCCAACATTGTTTGAAAATTCAAAATGCATGCAAAATAAATTATAGGATCCAGTAATATTCACTTGTTTATCAATTTTAATGGGATATGTCCTCGAGATTTTCTCTTATTAAAGCCAATCTTTTCGAACCTGTCTAGTCAGTTTTCACTTTTAAAAGCATAATTAATGTGCATTGACAAGGACGGAAGGTGGCGGGGATGGAGAGGATAGGGAAAATGCTTTTAAACTTTTTTGAACCCCAGAACGCCTGAACCCACAGAAATTTCAAGACTTGACTAAGTATGGAAAGGAAGGACAGACAGACCGAGTCATTGTAAGTAGACGTAGGGTTGTGAGTTTGAGGAGGCTGGGGTCGAATTGTAGAGCACAAAATATTTGGGTGCAAGATGTATACCAGAGCTCGGTTGCACCTATCTGCGAACCACGTTCATAAAATTGTCTAAGTATGCAAACAAATGACAGTCGGCCAGACTCACGATGTGAATATATAAATGGAGATGACAATATCTCAGTTCTCCATGTCGGGAACCCGTGAGAACAAAAATGTGTCAAAGTATAGAACTAGAAACAAATAAGAGATTGCAGTGTCCCCAAGGTCGAGCCCCGTTACAGATCATGATATATGCAATGTATTGTAAAAATGTTCCATAGGCTGGTGAGCCAAGTTTTGTATAAGATGGAAGGCTTATGTGGTTGTTAGGCCAGGAAGCCTAAGTATTTGAAGGCCAGGAGCCTGTTGATGCACTTGTATGTATGCAGATCAATTAATAAAATATAAACACCGCCAGTGCAGACCGACCATGATGAATGAATGATGGGGGACTGAGCGTCCACAGAGTGGGCAAGGAATTAGGGGCTGGAAGGTGGGAAAGGGGCTGAGTGTTGAGCCTAGGGGCTAAGCCTAGGGGGCTTAGGCCTGGAATAATATTTTAATATTATTTCCAAAAAGAGCCATGTGCATATTATTTTATCCTAAGTCCTTTGGAAGGACACGTGATTTCGCAAGTGGTGGGAGGAAGGCGTACAGATGGAACGCATGAAGTTTACAGGGTGACAAGTGTCAACCCTGGTGCATGCAAATAAAACCAATGCATTAAGCCATGAGGGGGTTCTGATCCATTCGATCCAACTGTCCTGGGGAGAGCCGTGGAAGCCATCTGCCAAAATACCTTGGTTTAACTCTGAAAGCCGTGAAGCCTGTGTTTGTTCGAAAAAACCGTGTACACCCTATCCAAAGCGGGGGAGTCTATGCGTGTCTCCAGGAAAACCCGTGTGCACATTCTCTGAACGAGAAGCCTGTGCTAAATTGAGTGGAACTATGTTTGTTATTCGGGGAAGCTGAGCTAGCCTGTGTGTGAAGTCCCTGTTCTGAAATCATCCTGTGAGATTATCCTGTGACTGTTGAACCGTTTTGGGAAGCATTTGTCTGTGTTTCCCGTGGATTGTTGTGACCACGCAGTACTGGACTGCGTGAGGCTTGTTGGCCTGTGAGCGACTCCTCCAGGTGAGAGAGTGCACAGAGGGAGAAGAGAACTCCTGGAAGGAACCCTGTAGTTGCCATAGAGCCCGGAGAATTTCGGTCCGGTCTGTTCCTGTAACCCAAGGTAAGGGAGACTGATAGTCGAAGGACTCTCTAGGTGACAGAGAAGGTGCACAATCCTGGGGTGGAACAGGCATGTGGGGAATGAGGGTCTGTGGGCAGTGAGCATGGGAGATTCCTAGGAGAGCTTTCTTCCTGGTGATGTGTATGTGCTATCTTCCCTGTAACCTCATCCTAGCCTAGGATTCCTTGCCTTGGGGTGGAGCTCGGGGGTGACCCACTGTTGAGCTGATGAACAATGTGGTCTAAGGCTGGGAGGTTCGTGGAAGGCCTGCACTTGGTTGGTGAATTCTACAGCTGTTAAAAGATAAGTATCTGAATTATGTTTTATCACATTTGGCATGACTGTGCTGTATATATTATCATGCTTTCCGCTGTGTAAATGAGTTACTACTGAATGCTATGGCTTGTTTAATTGTAGCAGCAACTTATATATTTTACTCTGAGATTTAAGTTTGTTTAATTGTTTAAATGCATTTGCTTATAATTTTTGTGTGAATTATGTAAAAGTCCGTGTACAGAATGGTAACTGAGAGGTTTGAAAACCTAGGTAGTGTCAAAAGATACACTACAAATTGGTATCAGAGTGAGGTTTCGACACTGAGCCTAGATGGGCCAGTTGAGTGGTCTTTGGACCAAGGGTGAGAAGAGAAATTGTGTTTGGAGGACCAATTTCGGACCCTGGTATGACCCGGAGTGTATAGGAGTTTAAACTCGAGAGGATCGTGAGTTGTAAGATCACTGTGGGATTAACCCTCAACCGTCCGAGTTGACAGAAGTTTCACAGGGTTTAAGTCCTCATGGGTAGAGGAGAAGTCCCGGAGAGGCGTCAGGATATTAGAGCCACCGGGATTTTACCCATCGGGGAATTGGAAGACCCGTGCGCATGGCAACGGGAATCGCAATATCCCGATACGCGATTTCCCGATGGGTACAAGGACAGAGTGGGGACCACCAGGGTTAGAGTGGAGGACACGTTTCAGAATCCTGGAGAGAGTCGAAACTCGGAGAATCGGAGTTCTCAAGCACATAGAAATCTTGTCACACGGAGTCGCGATCCGCTATTCGCAACAAGATCTGGACCGTTCATATTAAGGGAAATGTGGCAAAGATCTGCCATCAGGGAGAGTCCCGACAAGGAGTAAGTCCATCGGTGTTTAAAGTTCATTGGGATATCGGTGATCCCATGAGCGTATGCGCTTTGACATTGAAACCATCGAAACCTCGACAGGGTAAGGTGGAGGTCATATAGTATGGTCATGTGGACCAGAGGCTGAGCCAGGAGGGCTAGCCAGTGTGAAAGCACATCGGGAATCAAAAGATCGGGGGTTGTGAAGGCATGTGCATTGCGACATCACAAATCCCGAAAACCCAATAGGAGGATTGATCACGGTCATGGGCAGTGGTCATATGGTGGAAGTTTAGCCCGGGGGAGGGGCTAGCGCACGAAGATCTCATTGGGAAATTAGAACCCAAAACCCTGACGGGAAGTTGACTGCGGTCGTACGGAGGTTGGTCGTATGGTGAGGGTATAGCCTGGAGGGCTAACACGGATGGATTCCATCGAAAATCGAGAAATCGGGGATTCTGCTGTCAAGAGTTTTGGAACATTTCGGTTCGCGAAACCCCGAACCCCGATAAGGGAAAAGGCTGGGGTCACGAGTCAGCGGTCACATGGGGTAGGGCCCATAGCAGGGACTAATGTGTAAAGTGCGTGTTCACAATACAACAGAGGCCAAAACTCCAGTTAATCAATGTCGAGCATGGAGTTGGGAAGAGTGCAAATTATCCCTGAAATGGAAGACGAACAAGAAGGAAAAGATGTTAACCTGGGAGTCGAAGGGTCGAACTCTAATGGGCATGGAAAGGAGATGGATAAGGAAGGACATATAATGAAAATCCTTGAAGGATTGCAAAGAGAGGCCAATGAGCATCGAGATGATAGCCGAAAGCTCATGAAAGTTAAGGATCGACAAGGGAAATTAAACTTAAAATTTCTGCAGAGTCTAGAGAGGATAGAGAAGAAACTTGAGAAGGAAAGAGACTCAGGTACGACAGAGAGTCACCGAGGACATGGGAGAAGAAGCAGATCGGGGAGTAGTAGACGACATCACAGTCGCTCCCAAAAACATTCGGATAGGGAGACACACAGTAGTTCAAGCCCGTCTCCTACCAGAAAACATCAAAAATATGGAAGGGAGGAATTGAAAGGAGAGATGAATAAAATTAAACCTCCAACATTTGATGGGGAGCATAAGAAGGAGGAAGATGTTGAGACATGGTTTCTTGGCATGAAGAAATACTTCCAGCTACAGAATTATTCTTCCCATGCAGAAGGAAGGATTGCAATGTACCAGTTGAAAGGAAAAGCATCCATGTGGTGGGATCATTTTGTGCAAGTGCAGCACATCAGAGAGAAAGAGGTCATGTGGAAGGAGTTTAAGAGGTATTTCGAGAAGAAATACCTGACTAAAAGATACTATGACAGAAAGATGAAGGAGTTCTTCGAACTCAAGTTGGGCAGTATGACCATTGATGAGTATGAACGAAGTTTTCTGGAACTGCTGAAGTATGTTCCATTCACCAAAGACGAGGCTGTCAAAATTCAGAGGTATCTGAGTGGACTGCCACCTTCCATTGGTGACAATATTCAATACGATGATCCCAAGACAATGGAAAAAAACATAAGAAGGGAGAAATGCCTATATGAACAACAAAGGGAAAAGCCTACTTTTCGGAAGGCTTGGGATGACCAGAAGAGGTTTAAGAAGGAACAGAGGTCGAAGGGAAGTAAGCCTTCCTTTTTCAGAAATAGTCCTTGGGGACAATCATCTTTTAAAGAGCCCAGGAAAGCTGAAGGGAGTGAGCAGAAGCCAAGGCCTCCACCCATGGAGTGTTGGGTCTGTAAAGGGAATCATCGATACAGAGACTGCCCCCATAGGAAAGACAAAGCAAGAACTGTCCATACTGCTCAGCAAGCTGAAATAGTGGAGGATATGGGCAGCAGAATGCCGAGGATCTACGCAGCCCTAGACAACAAGCAAGTAGAATTTCAATCGCACATGATTGAAGTGGAAGGTATGATGAACAACCGACCACTTGTTATTTTAATTGATTCAGGGGCTAGCCATAGTTATGTATATCCTAGAGTGGTGGAAAGTTTGCATCTAACGAGAAGAAAACATGAGAAGTCTTGGTTAGTACAGTGAGCCACAGGGACCAAGAGGAAGGTCATTGAATTGGTTAAGTCCTGTTCAGTGGACATGAAAGGAATGAGCACTAAGGCTGAATTGAACATTCTGCCTTTAGGCTCATATGATTGCTTAATTGGGATGGCCTGGTTGGACTAGCACCATGCCCTTCTGGATTGTCGAAACAAGAGGTTTACATGTCTAAATGAAGAGGGAAATCAGGTAACAGTCCAAGGAATTCCCAGAGTCGTGGCTGTGAGGGAAATCTCAGCTATGCAGCTGAAGAAATGTTACCGGAAAGGCTGTCAGTTATTTACAACCTGGGTGGAAGAAGCATTCCAAGATGAGGTCTCGAATATTGAAGACCATAAGGTGCTCAAAGAGTTTGAGGATGTGTTTCAGGAGGTTCCTGGACTACCTCCGAAGAGGGACATTGATTTTTCTATAAATCTGATGCCTGGAGCAGCTCCTGTTTCGAAAGATCCTTATAGAATGAGCACACCAGAGCTGAAAGAGTTGCAACTGCAGCTCGAAGAGATATTAAAGAAAGGCTACATTTACCCCAGTGTATCACCGTGGGGAGCCCTAGTTCTATTTGTGAAAAATAAAGATGGAACGTTGAGGCTGTGCATTGACTTTCGGCAGTTGAATAAAGTCACTGTCAAAAACAAATATCCTTTGCCAAGGATTGATGATGTTTTTGATCAGTTAAAGGATGCGAAAGTATTTTCGAAAATAGATCTTCGATCTGGATATCATCAAGTGAGGAAAAAAGATGAAGACATCAGCAAGACTGCCTTCAGAACAAGGTACGATCATTATGAGTTCACTGTGGTGCCATTTGGACTGTCCAACGCGCCTGCTGTCTTCATGTGCTTAATGAATGGAGTGTTTAGAAATTATCTAGACAAGTTTGTCATAGTATTCTTGGATGATATCTTGGTGTATTACAAGACAGAGGAAGAACATTAACAACACCTGAGAATGGTGCTACAGGTGTTGAGAGAACACCAGCTGTATGCAAAAATGAGCAAGTGCTCAGTTTACCAAAAGCAGATCCATTATCTGGGACACATTGTTTCTGAAGAGGGGATCGTTGTGGATCCTGAGAAGGTACAGGCCATTCAAGAGTGGCCGGCGCCAAGAAATGTGACAGAAGTTAGATCCTTTATGGGTCTGGCAGGCTATTATAGGAGGTTCATAGCTGGATTTTCAAGGATATCTCATGCTATCACTTCCTTGCAAAGGAAGGAGAAGAAGTTTAAGTGGACTGATGAATGTGAGAGCAGCTTCTGGAAACTGAAGAAACTGCTCACTAGTGCTCCAGTCCTAAAGATTGTTGATCCAAGTAAGGATTACGTAGTGTGCACGAATGCGTGTAATGAAGGGCTGTGAGGAGTTCTCAGCCAAGAGGGATCTGTAATTTGTTATGAATCCCGAAAGCTGAAAGAGCATGAAGAGAATTATGCCACTCATGATCTATATCTGGCAGCAATTGTCCATGCATTGAGGAAATGGAGACATTACCTCATGGCCAAGAAATTCAAATTAAGAACAGACCACAATGGTCTGAAATATTTATTTGATCAGCCAACCCTAAATGCCAGACAAATTAGATGGCTGGAATTTCTGTGCGAATATGAATTTGATATCAGGCATATCAAAGGGAAAGAAAATAAGGTGGCTGATGCACTCAGTAGAAAAGTGCATGAATTACATGCTACAGCCATTAGCATGTACATAACTGAGTTGAAAGATAGAATTCTTGAAGCTGCAAGTGCTGATTTGCAGTACAAAAGACTTGTAGCAAAGCTACAGCAGCGTGAGAGACCACAGACCGAGGAAGGTTATACCTTAGAAACTGAGGGCCTACTTATGTATAAAAGTAGAGTGTATGTACCCAATGACCAAGAGTTGAAGTGGACAATTCTAAAGGAAATGCATAATGTAGTTTATGTTGGACATCAAGGATATCAGAAGACTGTGGCAGCAGTCAAAAGCTATTATTTTTGGCCAGGTATGAAGAAGGAAATTGCTGAATACATTTCCAGATGTATGGAATGTCAGAAGGTCAAGGCTAAGCACAAACACCCAGCAGGGTTGTTGCAACCTTTACCTATTCCTGAGTGGAAATGGGATGTGGTAACAATGGATTTTATCACAGGATTGCCCAGAACAAGCAAGCAGCATGATTCAATCATGGTGGTGGTGGACAAGCTTACTAAAGCTACCCATTTTATTCCACTGAAAACCACCCATAGAGCAGCAGATGTTGCTGATATATTTTTAAAAGAAGTTTCACGCTTGCATGGAATTCCTAAGACAATTGTGTCTGATAGGGACCCGAAATTCACATCGAATGTCTAGAGAGGACTGTTCAAGGGATTCAGAACGAATTTGAACTTCAGTATAGAATATCATCCCGAGTCTGATGGACAAACAGAGAGAGTAAACAGAGTAATAGAAGATATGCTGAGAATGTATGTGATGGATAAACCATCAAGGTGGGAAGACTACCTGCATTTGGTTGAATTCGCCTACAATAATGGGTATCATGCATCTCTGAAGATGAGCCCATTCGAAGCACTTTATGGAAGAAAGTGAAACACTCCAGTGAGCTAGGATAATCTAGCTGACAAAACATTAGTTAGACCTGAACTACTCAGAGAGATGGAAGATCAAATGATAAAAATCAAACAGAATCTGAAAGCTGCCCAGGACAGGCAGAAAAGTTACGCTGATAGTAACATAACCCATAGAGAATTCAAAGTGGGTGACCTTGTTTTCCTGAAAGTGAAAACTAACAGGAGTTCCCTGAAACTGGGAAGTTGCGCCAAGTTGGCAACAAGATTTATTGGGCCATTTGAGATCCTGGAAAGGATTGGGCCAGTTGCATACATGCTTTCATTACCTGCAACTATGACTGTACATAATGTGTTTCATGTTTCACTGCCTAAGAAATATGTACCTGATGCTAATCATGTTATCGATTGGACTGTGATTCAGGTGGAACCAGAAGGTGTCTTGCAAGTGCATCCTGTACGCATATTGGACAGGAAAAGAAAACAGCTCTAGAATCGAGCTATAGAGCTTGTAAAGGTTCAGAGGACCTGGTATGGTCCTGAGGATGCGACATGGGAGCATGCAGATGTTATGCGGGCAGAGTACCCGCATCTTTTTGAAAATTTTGAAGGACACCCAGAGGCAGTGTAAGTTGCACTGAGGACAGTGCAAAAATAAGGGGAGGGGGATTGTAGTGTCCCCAAGGCCGAGCCCCGTTACAGATCATGATATATGCAATGTATTGTAAAAATGTTCCATAGGCTGGTGAGCCAAGTTTTGTATAAGTTGGAAGGCTTATGTGGTTGTTAGGCCAGGAAGCCTAAGTGTTTGAAGGCCAGGAGCCTGTTGATGTACTTGTATGTATGCAGATCAATTAATAAAATATAAACACCGCCAGTGCAGACCGACCACAATGAATGAGTGATGGGGGACTGAGCATTCACAGAGTGGGCAAGGAATTAGGGGCGGGAAGGTGGGAAAGGGGCCGAGTGTTGAGACTAGGGGCTAAGCCTAGGGGGCTTAGCCCTGGAATAATATTTTAATATTATTTCCAAAAAGAGCCATGTGAATATTATTTTATCCTAAGTCCTTTGGAAGGACACGTGATTTCCCAAGTGGTGGGAGGAAGGCGTACGGATGGAATGCATGCAGTTTCCAGGGTGACAAGTGTCAACCCTGGTGCATGAAAATAAAACTAATGTAGTAAGACGTGAGGGGGTTCTGATCCATTCGATCCGACTATCCTGGCGAGAGCCATGGAAGCCATCTGCCAGAATACCCCGGTTTAACTCTGAAATCCGTAAAGCCTGTGGTTGTCCGAAAAAACCGTGTACACCCTGTCCAGAGCGGGGGAGTCTGTGCGTGTCTCCGGGAAATCCCGTGTGTGCATTCTCTGAATGCGAAGCCTTTGATGAATTGAGTGGAAGTATCTTTGTTATTCAGGGAAGCTGAGCTAGCCTGTGTGTGAAGTCCCTGTTCCGAAATCATCCAGTGAGATTATCCTGTGACCGTTGAACCGTTTTGGGAAGCATTTGTATGTGTTTTCCGTGGATTGTTGTGACCACGCAGTACTGGACTGGGTGAGGCTTGTTGGCCTGTGAGCGACTCCTCCAGGTGAGAGAGTGCGCAGAGGGAGAAGAGAACTCATGGAAGGAACCCTGTAGCTTCCATAGAGCCCAAAGAATTCTGGTCCAGTCTGTTCCTGTAACCCAAGGTAAGGGAGACTGGCAGCCGAAGGACTGTCTAGGTGACAAAGAAGGTGCACTCTCCTGGGGTGGAACAGGCATGTGGGGAATGAGGGTCTGTGGGCAGTGAGCGTGGGAGATTCCTGGGAGAGCTTTCTTCCTGGTGATGTGTATGTGCTATCTTCCCTGTAACCTCAGCCTAGCCTAGGATTCCTTGCCTTGGGGTGGAGCTCGGTCCCAGCTCGAGGGTGACCCACTGTTGAGCTGATGAACAATGTGGTCTAAGGCTGGGAGGTTCGTGGAAGGCCTGCACTTGGTTGGTGAATTCTACAGCTGTTAAAAGATAAGTATCTGAATTATGTTTTATCACATTTGGCATGACTGTGCTGTATATATTATCATGCTTTCTGCTGTGTAAATGAGTTACTGTTGAATGCTATGGCTTGTTTAATTGTAGCAGCAACTTATATATTTTACTCTGAGATTTAAGTGTGTTTAATTGTTTAAATGCATTTGCTTATAATTTCTGTACGAATTATGTAAAAGTCCGTGTACAGAATGGTAACTGAGAGGTTTGAAAAAATGGGTAGTGTCAAAAGGTACACTACAGAGAGGGTAAGAACAAAAGGGAAAAACATGCAAGTTTAGAATAAATTGGATAAATATGCAAACGAGCACTGGTTTTCCAGACTCGTGATGTGAAGATATAGATGAATATGGCGATTTGTCAACTGGTCACCCTGGAAACTCACAACCACAGGAACATGGAAAACTATATAACCAGAAATGCATAATAGACGAGAAGAACAAAAGGAAAAAAATGGAAAATCTTAGAAGAGGAAAAAGAAATTGAGACAAGAACTTTATGGCTCACACACCAACTCCTAATATCATAACTATGAACCCATAGAAATACATTAACAATGGGTAAAACACTGTTAGCTATGAAATATAGTTGGAATCCATCAAACTTTGGTTCAGGCCATAAGAGATGTAATTTAGATCCATCTTAATAGTATTTTTTGGGGAGCCAAATGTGAAACCATGTAACAACAGATGCAACACCCCAACATTGCAAAGTTTAGGAAAACAAGAGAAACCAACAAATAACAACTCAGTTAAGTGTAAATTCTAACCTTGTACAATATCTACTGCAAACTGATATTCAGAAAATAATAGAAAAGATACAATGGCAAATACAAACATTACACAGAGATTTTTCACCTGGAAACCCAAACCAGGAAAACCAACATATATTATATTCATACGTTGTGTTACATTGTTTACAATACAATATACATATAGGAGCCAGCGGCATCCAAAACCCTAACCCTGTGACCTGGATTAGTCCAAAACCCTAATTCCTTAACCGGAAATAGAAAACCATCAGCAAAAAACTATGTGCCGAAAAACCACCTAAATATCATGTGGTCCCAGAAATATGTCGTCCCGGTGCAAAGAATATAACACTACTACACTACTACTCATGCAAAGAGTATAACACATACCCAACATTCTCCCACTTGTTGTTTTCTTTGCACAAAGGGGGTTACAGGGTTACATAGTCAACAATCTAGGGCAACAATGCCCATGGATCCTCTACACCAAGAGAACTTCTCAGTGCTCATAGATTTTGTTAATGAATCTACAACATTATTCAAAGTGTCCACCTTCATCAGTGATACTTTCTTTTCTTCAATCACGTCTCTCACAAAGTGATATTGAACATCAATGTGCTTTGTCTTTGAATGATAAGCAGCGTTCTTCGCAAAGAAAATTTCACTCTAACTGTCACACTCTATCCTTACAGCTTCTTGTACCAACCCAATACCTGAACACAATATTTGTAACCATACTGCTTCCTTACTTGCATGAGTGGATGCCATGTATTCAGATTATGTAGTTGAAAGTGCCACTAAAACCTGTCTTTTTCTCATCCAACTTATTGCTCCTCCAAACAGGTTAAACACATACCCACTTGTAGATCTCCTACGATCCAACTCTCTAGCCCAGTATGCATCCACAAAGCCATGTATATCGACCACTCTGTCCAATCCCGGTCTTCCTTCGTAGCACAATCCATAGCTAGCAGTGCCACGCAAATACCTAAAAACCCTTTTTATTTCCGTCCAATGCTCCTTCCCTGGTTTTGATATATACCTGCTCAAAACTCCCACCGCATGTGCAATGTCCAGTCTAGTACAGACCATTGCATACATCAAACTGCCAATTGCACTCGCATATGGAACATGAGACATGTCCTTCTCTTCTTCATGTGTCTTGGGACACTAATCCGCAGATAACTTTACACCGACAGGAATAGGAACCTTGACCGATTTACATTCCTACATATTAAACATCTGCAATGTTGTCTTAGCATATTTTCTTTGATTTAACCAGAGTTTCCTCCTTTTTCGATCTCTTTTAATTTCCATGCCCAAAATAAAATTCGAAGCACCAAGATCCTTCATGTCAAATTTAGAGGACAACTGAGTTTTCACATCCTGGATAATCTCCTTGTTGTTTCCTATCAACAACATGTCATCCACATACAAGACTAAATAAATCAAATGATCACCAATTAAATTAGAATACACACAGTGATCCTCTTTGCTTCTTGTGAAGCCAAGTCCCAGCATATAAGTATCAAATTTTTGATACCACATCTTTGGTGATTGTTTTAAACCATACAAGGACTTTTTCAGCTTGCATACCAGCTCCTTGTTTCCTTTCACAGCATAACCTTCTGGTTGCTTCATAAAGATTTCTTCTTCCAGATCCCCATGTAGGAATGTTGTCTTCATATCCATCTGTTCTATTTCAAAATCAAATGCAGCAGCAACAGATAACAGAAATCTTATAGAGGTTAACTTGGCAATAGGAGAAAAAAT
>ML776683.1:564280-590189 GCA_009831015.1 Picea engelmannii | reverse complement strand
AAATCAATTCCCTCAACCTGGGAATAACCCTTTGCTACTAATCGAGCTTTGTATTTCTCCACTTTTCCTTCTGCATTCAACTTCTTTTTAAATACCCATTTGTTGCCAATGGGATTTCTTCCAGTTGGCAACTCCACTAGATCTCAAGCCTCATTCTTATCCAAAGATGCCATTTCTTCTTCCATGGCCCTTTTCCAGAGATTTCCATCCTCTGAATCCATTGCCTCCCTGATAGTTCTAGGGTCATCATCAGTAATAGACAAAGAAAAATTTGAACGAAAATCAGATGGACTACACCTTTTCGGTAGCCTTCTTTCTTAATCCGATCTCCTCAATACCAGAGTATGAGGATCTTCTTCTTCTGATCCATGTTCTTCTATAGAGTCTACTTCATCATCCTTTAAATCAAACTCTATCTTCTCTGGTTCTTCCTTACTTGGTAAGACTTCCTGTTTAACAACATCTTTCATTTCTCTAAATACCACATCTCGGCTATACACTACCTTCTTAGTTTCTGGATTCCAAAGCTTATAACCTTCGAGACCATGTTTATATCCAATAAAGATACATTTTTCAGCCTTCTTATCCAGCTTACTCTTGTTTTCCTTTGGAACATGAACATATGCATCGCAACCAAATACCTTAAGATGTGTGAGAGAAGGTTTCTTACCAGTCCATACCTCTTGTGGAGTCTTGTCACCCAACGGTGATGAGGGTGATCTGTTGACCAGATAACATGCAATACCCACTTCCTCTTCCTAGAATTCTTGCCCTATCCCGGCACCACTGAGCATGCACCTTGTCTTTTCCATCAGTGTCTTGTTCATCCTTTCCACAACTCCATTCTGTTGAGGTGTATATGGAGTAGTATTCTACCTTGCTATATCGCACTTCTTATATAATTCTTCAAATTCATTCCCGCAGAACTCTCCACCATTATCTATCCGCAGCACTTTAATTTGTTTCTTTGTTTGATTCTCAATATGAGCCTTAAACTCTTTAAACCTGTCAAAGACTTCAGATTTCTTATTGAGAAAATATATCCAAGTTTTCCTCAAGAAATCATCTATAAATGAGACATAGTACATATATTTTCCCAATGATGGGACCGACACGGGTCCAAAAACATCACTGTGAACTAGATGTAAAATTCCTTCTTCCCTCGTTGCTCCACAAGGGAATCTTACCCGATTCTGCTTCCCATATAGACAATGTTCACAGAAATCAAAATCCAAAGAGCAGTTAGACATACCTTCAACCATACCTTTATCGTGTAGTAGTCGAAGACACTTCTCTCCGATATGCCCTAGTCTTTGATGCCACAACATAACCTTTTCTCCATAGACTGTAGGAGTTCTTTCTTCTTCAACTTCAATATCAGGAACAATGGAGCTATTACACCCATCACTAATAGTACTTCCTAGTAGCTTATACAGAGTTCCAAACCAAACTCCCTTCATCAACACCATTGCTCCTCTAACCATCCTGCAAGTTCCTTTTTCAAAAATTATTTTTACCCCTGCATCTTCCATTTTTCTTACAGAAATCAAAATTCTGGCCATATCTGGGATGTGTAGAACACTGGGAAATGTTCTAATCCTTCCATCTATGAGTCTCAACTTGACCCTTCCTCTTCCTATGATTCTGGTTGTCGAATCATTACCTAAGAAAACATTACCTCCATCATACTTTTCATATTCGCAGAGCCACTCCCTGTGGGGAGTCATATGAAATGATGCACCAGAGTCAATCAACCATGCCTCATGATATGCATGTGTGTTTGAAGAGGCCAAGTACACATCCCCTCCTTCTTCCTTGGAGGTCTTTTCTTCTGTAGAAGAAGATTCTTCAGATGCCTTCTTTTTCTCAACTTTGGATCTACACTACTTCTTATAGTGCCCTTCTTTTCCACACGTGCAACATACCCTTACAAAATTTCCAGGAGATTTAGATCTACCCTTTTACTTAGATCTCCCACTTGAGAAATTAGACCTATTTCTTTCCTGGGAATGTCCTCTTGCAAATAATGCATTTGTGCTATGTCCTTCCATATTCTTTCGTCTCATCTCCTCCGACAACAAGGATGAGACCACTTCTTCAAAATTCAAAGAAGTTGTATTACTACCTATGGCCACAACCAGACTATCCCACGAGTTTGGTAAAGAACAAAACAAACTGATACATTTATCTTCATATGAAATTTTAATCTCAACAGATACTAACTGGCTTACCACAGTATTGAAGGCGTTCAAATTCTCTACCACCGAGTCTCCATCTTTCATACTCGAGTTATATAGATTCTTTCTCAGGAATAGTTTATTTACTAGGGACTCAGACTGATACAACTTCCCCAACTTTTCCCATAAATCCTTGGTTGTAACTTCCTATGACACATTCAGTAATACTGAATCGGAGAGACATAGTCAAATTGTGCTCTTTGCCTTCCAATCCATCTTTTTCCAGTCATCTGCAGAAGTTCCTATAGGTGCAGTACCTAGATCTACCGCGATCCACCGATCTTTGTCCACCAAAAGATCTTCCATCTTGAGCTTGCACAGCTCAAATCTTTTCCCATTAAACTTCTCAATCTCCATCTTCGAATTGCTTGCCATTTCTTCTCACCTGAAAAATAATACCATAGATCTCCCACTGTAATAAGGCTTATCACAGTCCCGAGCCAAACCCTTGACCACAAAGGCGTCCCCATGAAGCAAATAAAGCTCTAATACCAAATGTAAATTCTAACCTTTTACAATATCTACTGCAAACTGATATTTAGAAAAGAACAGAAAATATACAATGGAAAATACAAACATTACACAGAGATTTTTCACCTGGAAACCCAAACCGGGAAAACCAGCATATATTATATTCATACATTGTGTTACATTGTTTACAATATAATATACATATAGGAGCCAGTGGCATCCAAAACCCTAACCCAATGACCTGGATTAGTCCAAACCCCTAATTCCTTAACCGGAAATAGAAAACCATCGGCAAAAAACCATGTGCTGAAAAACCACCTAAATATCATGTGGTCCCGGAAATATGTCGTCCCGGTGCAAAGAATATAACACTACTACACTACTACTCGTGCAAAGAATATAACACATACACAACATTAAGAAGCACCAAAAGGCCCAACTACAGCCGCAGGACCTTAACATTGTACAAGCACCAACAAACCGACCAGGAAATTCACTGCACACAAGATTGTATCAAAAAACTGGGAGGAAAATGTATTGTAACACATCTGTTAACCAAATATTTCAGGTTGTGAAACGTGCCAGGTAAAATTCAAAGCTGGCAAGACCGTGCAAAGGGTTTCCTTTATGCAAGCAACTAAGAAAAGTGTAGTTTCCCGGTTGGTATTTTTCAATACTGGGAGCCATAAAATTCCTCTTGCAGACCATCTTTGTATGTGATTACCATGACCATAGAAGCGGGACTGCAATGTTGTGTTCGTCTCGTCCCTGATTGCCAATGTTTGACACAAAACATACCTCCATCAGAGCCACAACTATGCACAAGAAAAGGGAATCGTATTTTCTTTTCACATACAAAGATGTTCTGCAAGAGGATTTTGACCTAGCCATCGCCAACAGTCAAATTTCCTACCTGTAAACTGCAGATAGCAAGAGAATCTAATCACGACACCCAAACCCGTCCGTCAATGGAGAACTACAGAAGGTTAGTGTTGGACACATAACGTACCTTCATCACAACCGTTGTGACACATCACAAAATGAAATCGTATTTTCTCCTCACATACAAAGATGTTCTTCAAGATGATTTTGACTTAGGCATCCAGAGTACTCAAATTTCCCACCTGCAAACTACGAACAATAAGCGAAAATAAACATGGCACCCAAACCCGCCCGTTAATGGGGAACGACAGAAGGGCAGTTCCAATCGCGGTTACAGAACCCCAACCATGCAAACTTCAACAAGACCAACAAGAAAACAAGAACAAGAACAACATGCAAATAATAAATCAGTGAACATGCAAGAAGCAAGCATGAACCAATGAACCAAGAATCCCGTTGAAGAACAATATTGTCGACATTGACTGTAGAGAACATTGCATATAAAAATAATGCAAGAAAATGTATTGTAATAGGCCTGTTAAGTCAACATTTAAGTATGTCACGTCGTTTAGGTAAATATTTAAGTCTGTCATAACTGCTCTGTAAACATTTAAGAAAGAATGCACTGTGGTAGATCTCTTACGTGCAAAAAATCATTTATTTTATTATTTTATAATAAAAAAATATTTAACAATAGTTCGAACAATAGAGCCTATGTAAAGAAAAAATATTTATTCAAAGGACAAACTAATATGAAGTCAACTTATAAAAAAATGACTATCCATCTTCAAAACTTTGGATATCCAAACATTTCAAGAAAAAAACAAATGAGAAATAATGTATATGATCAATAAACTTTGGATATGGTAACATATCAAACATTGAGAATAGCCAAGCCAACAATAAGACCTCCAATCTGATATCCAATCAGATCACAACATATATGGTATTTTTTATCATATAAAAATCAATGTTTTTAGTTCCCTAGTTCCAAGAATAAATATTATGCAAATATTTATGGTCAAACGACAAACTAATATGAGGTCAACAAATTATTGATAGCTATAGTCCCTTTACACCTAAGACATGGACTAATAAGGGGTTGTTTATTTTTTGTAAGTTTTTGTTTTTTAAGTTTGAATTCGGTGATATAAATCTAGATGAAATCACAATTTTGTATTGTTTAAACTGTATTTCTGAATGTAGTAATGGATTTATCATGCTCAAAAACTCTTAGGGTACTAGGATTATACAGAATTAACCATTCAAATCTACAGATCCAACAATTTCTTGTGAAATTTCAAGAAAATATCCAAGAAAAATATCTCCATAAAAAAGCCAAAAATAGAACTTTTAGACTACAATGACATAGTTTTCTCTTTTTTATGAGGATGATGCTCTCATAGTTATGAATTTATTGTATCATCCTGATATCACTTCATTTTTAAGTAAAATGGTGTGTACTTAGTTATTATTTACAGCCTGTTTTGAACCTGTAACCTTAAAAAAAAACAGATATTCACTTTTCTAATGGTCAAAAATTGTTCTAATTTATCAAAAATTAACGAAATTAACTACGGCAAAAATTTCTTTACACTGTAAAATTATGCTTTTAGGGGTGTCCAAGCGAGGAAGACTATCTTATTTGGTTGAGGACTTTCATTGTTAACAAAAACACACTGTTTATCTTCTTCGTAATTTCTAAACTTTATGTTCCAAGAAACAGTTGTTGGCGGTAACCCATGTACCGTTAACAAACCTACCGAAAAAACCGTGCAAACCCATAGCAGAGATAATGAATAATACGCCCTGCGTTTGATTTCTTCAAAGTCAAAAGGCCTCGTCGAGTCAATAACAATATTGTGTTTGCGTTGAATACAACCAAGTCAAAACAAGGAACGCGCTGATAACATTTCGTCACATCAAATAGGGTGGACTTACCCTCTGCAAATTCGTCAAAATAGGGCTTTGAAGCGCTTATAAATAGAGATTCATTTCTCGTATTTCAAATCATTCACTTATACCTTCATCTCTGAATTATTTTCCCCGCCAGTCAACCTCTCGTTACATTTAACTCGATAAACATCTTCATTCATCGCTTTATTGTTTCCGAGGTTAGAGTGTATTTCGTTTGTATTATCCACTCCATTGAAGCGGAGGTGTTTAAGTTTATTGAATAACATGGCGGCCAGGGTGGTGTATTGCATCATTATATGCGCTTTGCTAATCTCTTCTTTATTTCCAATCGCAAGCTCCAGGCCTAATTTCCTCCATGAAGCCACTGCTGACTCCGAAATTAAGGACACCTCCAATACCAATAACATCTCTGAAGTTTATATGGAAGAACGCAATAAAGCACCCACCATTGATATAGGGTTACTGGATGATAAGCTTCCAAAGAGCGGTTATACTCCCTCGGCTCCTTCCGCCTGTCATAACATGGTTATGGACATCGTCGGCGCTGCACGTTATAGTTGTTGATGTAGAATAGGTTGATAAATTATTCCATCATTATTCACTTTAGATCTCTTGAACTATGACATCAGATTGGAAGAAGAGATAATCAATCAGCTCCAACGTCGGTTTTCAAGATGAGGTTATATAGTTGCAATCTTATTTTGGGAAAATAGAAAGTAACTCAAGCATTACTCAAGATATCCATTACTGTTTCTATTACTTTGTGTGTTTGATCGGTTTTCATTAATCCACAAATATTAACTTTAAATTAAATAGTGACTCTTTTAAGCAAAGTACTTTCCATGACCTAAGGCCATTTCGCCGAGTACATGTTTTACACGGGATTAAGTTAAAATCGGCATAAATTCTTAAGAGCACCACGCAAGCGCACTTGAAGGCATTCATGGTAGAGATTTTCTTGAACTAATGAGAAATCTCTTTATACTGATCAAACACATCAATGTTGTGGATTTTCTGGGTAATTTCTGGTTTGCGTTTTACGCTCCATTGTCAACATTTCGACTTAACTCTTGATCCGCCTTTGTTGACTGAGTGTTTTAATATATAGAGAGAGCGTGCCCCAACCACTACCCTTTTTCTGAGTACATTTTCCCTAACGAGAATTCTTTCAATCAATCTATACAGCGGATAGAGTATAAAAAGTAACCAGGAAATAATTGTTTCGATAAATGATAAAATTAGAACAGAATTGACCATCCAAAAGGTCCAAACCGGATCATTATAATTTAAAAAAAAAAAATTCTAAATCATAAAGCCATGGACAATAGACTGGTTGATCAACATGGAGTTTAATCTCTATCTAATCGCCTAATGAATACCTCTGAAAACCTATAACATGTAATTAAGACGCTCAATTTGGAATAACTGAATGTCTTGTCATCCTGAAAACTGAACTGTATGAAATCGTCTTTAACTCTGTTCAAATAAAAGACTTAAATTTTGGCCTTAAATTACTTTTCGAAGGTTTTAATGACGTATAATTTGATTTTAAATCAGTTTATGTCTATTTTAACTCTGATATCAGAAGCATCAAATTAATAGAAATACAAATTTTTTTAAGTATAAAACGTGAAGAAATGTTTATATATATATATATATATATATATATATATATAGTGTTATTTATCAACTTCATTTTAACTCCTCAAACTGAGAGGCATCAATTTTTTTAAAGTGCAACTTTTTTTAGAGTATTAAACTTGAAGAATTTTTTTCATTTGGAAAAATTTGATGCCTCTCGATTCATTTATGTGGAATTGCACATGTCTCTCATATTCAACCCATCATTCAAATGTTTTAATTATTTTTACTTTCAATTGATATTGAAATATTTACTTGTTACTAATTTTTTTCGAATAAGATGTGTTAACTCCATATTAAGCATTAAAGGAATTGTAACAAGTCTTCATCATATGGAGAAGTAAAAAACACCTATGTGCCTATTAAGGAGTTTTTTACTTTCAATTACTCTCTCTATAAAGTTGATATAAAGTTATTTCACTTAAAGTGGATGTTAAAACATTTTTTTAAAAGCTACATCTCAATTTTCAATTGTTATGTATATAAAGACAATGTTAAAATTTGTGGACATATAAATAATTTTCAATTGTTATATATATAAAGAAAATGTTAAAATATATGAACATATAAATATTTTATTTATGATTCACATTGAAATTATTTTTTTTCCACTGGTCAACATGGATGTTGAGAACACAAAGAATAATACATAAAGATTTTTTTATGCGAAAATAAAAAATAATGACATTCTAAAAGAAAATTAAATATTCAGAATTTGTAATAACGTTTAAATAATATGGGTGGAGTTCTAGAGCTCTCACATTCGCGCACTTGGTCTCACGTCTCTTCGGGCCTAGGTCACAGGGCGAGGGCCTCTCAGTCGGTCCTCAGAAGACTAGGCGTTTTCTGTCTCCGGTGAATCGAGTCTAGTCCGAAGTTTTCTCCAAGGATTTAGTTTGAGATACATTGATGTTTCCAATTGGCTTGGGACTCGAGGTCTCTCATACCCTTACTGGTTAGTATACCCTTACTGGTTAGTATGGAGGATACAGATTTGGAGGATTTGGAGTACGGGCCTAGCCCATATGTGTCTTGAGCTTTCCACACACAAGCGGAATACGATGTAGCGTTATGCAGTCCTGACTCCTTCGTGCATGCACAGACATCTGATCAGAAAGTAATTTACTCTGCAAAGTACAAGGGTATTCCTTCATTCCATCCATGTGAAGGTTCAATTGATGGTGATAATTCCCAAACGAGTAAGGGGAAAGAAACTATTTTTTCTCTTTCAAGGCATTCTGAGTATTTATCTCACTAGGAAGCAAGCTCAGCAGATTTCTCTGTCGGTAGAAATCCCTTTGGAACCTCTGGAATCCCTTCCTTCTCTCAAGGTCTCACCAGATGTCTGAAGGAGTGGAAGGGGGATTTGAAAATGGTTGTGGGAAAGGATATTGTTGTCGCTGAGGTCACAAATTATTCTAGAAGAACCCTGGTGGGGTGCTTCTGTAGCAAAGAAGTAGGGGTTGAAGCCCTTCGTCGATGGCCAGATATAAATCAACAACCCATATTAGGGTATTCCTTCGAGATGCATACCTTGGTTCAGGGTTGGTCATGTTTCATTTTTAAGTCCGAGGAAGATTGTATAACAATTTTAAGTTTTAGCTAGTCCTAGGGCCCTCCAGGCTTGATTATCAAATTATGGATGCCTGACATCAACCCAGATAGAGAGTCGATTTACATAAGAAGGATTTGGGACATTCCACTTGGTTTACACCTTGTCTTTTAGTCCAAGAAAGCCCCGAAGGTGATACAGAAAAAAATGGGAGATTTTATCGGTCTCGAACCCTTCTGGAACACAAAACAAGACCGTAGGTGGGTATGGATAAACATTGAAGTTGACGTGTGAAATGGATGATAGGAAGTCTCATCCTAGTTTATAGGGACAAAATTTGGAGACAAAAAGTGGATTATTGGAAAGTATCGTTGAGGTGTTATGGATGCCATGAAATTGGCCATGTTCAGGCACAATGCAAAAAGGTCTCCATTTTTTCCCAAAATCTAAACATTTGGCACAAGGTCGATAGAGTAAGAAATGACAGGGACTCCCTTTCGCCTCCATAGGAGGTTTTCCAATCCATATCTAAAAAATAAGAAGATATGGACAGGCCTTGGTTGACATCCAAGTCTACTCCCGAGGACAAAATATTAGGTATGAATCCCCCCCTTCTCTTGCTTCTCCTCTTGTTCCAGTTCCCCCTCCTCCAAATCCCCTACATCTTGGTTTGCCTTCCTCTTGTACCCCTCCCACATCCCTCGTAGCCTTCCTTAAGGAGTTTGGTTCAATTGATCCAGGCTCTGATTCGGGTTCCCTTAAACCCTTAGAGCTCTCTTTCTCTCCCAGAAGAAAATCCTATGACTTGTGTTCCAAAAGAAGGAGTAAATCTTTGACCCTACCTCAAGGTGGATTGTCTCTTGACCCCCCATACTCTAACCCATTGCGAAGGAAGTCCCACTTACTCAAATCAAAGGAGAAGGATGTATTAGAGAAAAGAAAAGGTAAACAATCTTCAATTACCGAGTCCCTTAGAGTAGGGAATGCCCCATCCTATCTCCCTAAATGATCATTCTTTCCTTCAATTTGAGAGGGTTGGGGGGCACCCATAAAAATCTATCCCTCAAGAAGCTCATTTGAAGCCTTAATCCAGATATCATTCTATTGTAGGAAACAATGTGCTCAAGGTCAAAATCCAAAAGTCTTTTGGAGAAATGGCTAAAGAATTAAGATTTTTGTGCCTTGG
Source organism: Picea engelmannii (assembly GCA_009831015.1). Classification (NCBI taxonomy): domain Eukaryota; kingdom Viridiplantae; phylum Streptophyta; class Pinopsida; order Pinales; family Pinaceae; genus Picea; species Picea engelmannii. Next base: position 580,303 of record ML776683.1, on the reverse strand, counting down.
AGGTGGATGGGATGTCAAGTGGTTTTATCATAGGATGGTTCCCTCCTGCAAAGCATTATCCTATTCCTCCTTTTGATCACGGATTTTTGTTAAGTTCAAGGTTAAGGACCTTGGATTTTCTTTCTCATATATGAATATATATGACCTGTATGCTGACAAAATCCCCTTTTGGAAAGACTTGGTCTCTGTAGGATATTTCAATGACTCCTTCTTAGTGGTAGGGGGAGATATAAACTTTCCTCTTTCTCATAGAGAAGTTTGGGGGGAAATGCGAAGGTGGATAATCACAAATTTTTTTTTTCGCTCTCTCCTGACCAATCCTCATTTGGTGGACACAAGGCCTCTCAAACTAATCCCTGAATGGAGAAACCAAAGGATAGGGAAGGAAGCAGTGGCCAAGAGGCTGGATATATTTATGGTTTCAGAGGCTCTTTTGGAAAAAAACATCTTGGTCAACACATTGGTTAATGAAGGGGTTGTTTCATACCACAAACCTATTATTCTCAAAATAAATCATAGACAATGTAGTCCTTCTCTCCTTTCAAGTTTAACCCTATATGGATGGAAGAAGAGGATTTCCTTGCCCTAGTATGAAACTATTGGAAAAATCTAAATTCAGAGGGTTATCTCTCTTTGATGCAGCAATTTGTGGATAATCTTACAAGGGTTAAAAAAAAATCAAAGCATGGATCCACATATTCAAAGCTTGTAGTTAGAGGAAGATTTTGGAAGTGGAAGGAAAGATAAAATCCCTCTATTATAGGATAGATGAAGGACCAATAAGTGAATACCAATTAACTAATCTAAAGAATTTGGAAGTGGAAAAAATTTCCTTTCTAAAGAAAGAGGAAGATATTTGGAGACTAAAAAGTAGAGATTTATGAGTCAAAGTCAACGATAACAATACATAATACTTCCATCATTTTTCAAGTTTAAGGAAGAATGTTCATTCCATATGGATATTAGGAATGAAGATGGTAGAATGGTTGGTTCCTTTGGGGAAAAAGAAAAAGCAAGGATACATAATACTTCCATCATTTTTCAAGTTTAGGGAAGAATGTTAATTCCATATGGATATTAGGAATGAAGATGGTAGAATGGTTGGTTCCTTTGGGGAAAAATAAAAAGCAAGGGTGAGATATTTCTAGTATCTTTTCAAAGCCTTGATTGGTTGCCCAATTCATGCTATATTGCAAGTGGTCTCAAAATTTTTGAGGGCCTTTGATGAAGAAATGAACAAGTCTCTAGAAGAGGAAGTGTCAGAATCAGAAGTGAAATCGACCATTCTCTCCATGAAAAAAGGTAAAAGTCTAGGGCTAGACAATTTTATAGTGGATTTTTTTTTGGACTATATATTTTGTATTATTATGTGAATATATTTTTTGGACTATATATTTTGTATTATTACCCAAGAGAGTATTTATTCAGTCGTCCCACGAGTCCCACTGTGAGGTGATTCCTTTGAGATTCTCTAGGCTTTGAATTGTTTCTTCCATGATCATTTTCCACTCTTCTTCAAGGTTCGGTCTCCTCTTTTTTCTAGACATCTCCTTTACCATGCATATGTCATTTGCTTCACTCATCACATGTTTTCTAACCATTGGAAATATTATGGATTGGCCATCAATAGCAAACTTGCAATTTTATTTTTCAGCACTCATTTTAGTGACTTTCCACCGACATCTTCGGTTCACAAATTTCAAGTAAATTTCTCTACCGAAGCATTAAACCGAAACCTGAGACTTCAATTCAAAATTAGACTATCTTTCAACTGTCCCCTTAGCCTATCCAACCGTACAATAACTTTACTTGACTTCTTCATTCGAGTATCCCTGGTCCTTTATCTTCACATTCCATGATCGAAGTCTTACTAAGACACATCTCACTTCATTCCTTACCACAAAACTAAAATTTTTTCATTCCTTACTCTTCACCACTGTCACAGATGACTCACTGAATTGTTTGAATGTAAAATCACCCTAAAACCACCTTTCGTGACAACGGAAGTGAAATCGTCCATCAACTAACTCTACATAGATTGCATTGACGTGTGATTTGTTTGTATTCTCTAATACCACCTGACAAGTTGTTGGAGAATATTCGAATGGATGGCAGAATCATCCAACGATATTAGTGAGTTGTGGAACCACGGTTGTTTAAATCAGCAGCAAGGCCACATCAATATACTTGGCCCAAACTAATCCTTACTTCTTGATGCAGACCCCCTACCTCAGCAGGGTCCGCTGACCTCCCAGTCACTAGATCATTCAATATCCTCGAGCTGGGATAGTTCTCTAGTCCCTGCTAGAACTTTCACTCTTCAAATCCCTAGGTCCTCTCATGAAACTAAGCACCCAAGCGTGAGATTCTACTGCACGCGGTCACGAGCTGTGACCACACGCCTATGCAAAAGGCGTATCGTGAGTTCACGTATCGAGATTCCTTGGAATTAGCCTCCTCAATCTTCTCAATAGATGATTCTCAATGAGGGTTGAGCATTGGTTAGCTCCCCTCAAATATTTCCCCACGTGACCACCACTTGTGACCACCGGCTAAGACCAGAAAGGCTTGTTGTGTTTCGCAACCTCGAGACTTCCACGTATGAGTCCACTCTAACTCTCCAATCCTCGAGTTTCGAAACAGGCTAATGTTCCTTAACTCTCCCTTTGGTATCCGTCCAGGTGACCCTTACTTATGACCTGGGGCTACTCCTCCGAGCGCGTCGAGACTTTGCATTTTGTGAGATTGAAGCTCAACCCCCACACTTACCTTTTGAAAGCTCGATCCTCGAACCTCGGATATTTCCTTCACCCAGATCGACGGTCACGTTTCTCTTATGATCTTATGGTTCAGATCATATCACAAGTTATAACCTCACGAGTTCTCAACTCTGCCCTTTGACTTTCTCCAGTAGTGATTTATCGAAATGTTGATCCCTCACCAGCCGCCCATCCAAACGGAAAGTTTTGATGACGTCGGAACAATCAATGGCTATGATATATTCCCTCCATTTACCCTTCATCCCTACAAGTCAACAAACTAATAACCTTTTGCCACGTGCCCTCCTTAACAATGGATGGTCCCAATGATTTCAGAATGATCAACGACTATGATCCTTTTGGGACGATCAACAAATGTGCTTTGATCAGGAAGATCAATGGCTGTGATCTCTTCACGAGTTGGCACTTCATGAATTCTCTCGACTTTGTCCTTTGACTTCTTCACCCTGCGATTCAGTGAAATGATGATCTCTCACCATGTTTCCCCCTTCATGGATGACCACGATCAAATCGTGAATTTTCACATCACAAGTTTTCGCGAATTCCCCTTTGACTTCTTCAAGTTGCGAGTCAGGGAAACGTTGAGTTCTTTCCATGTGTCCTTTCCGATGGATGGTCCTGATGATTTCATAACTTATGTTGTGTACTTCCCTTCAGATCCAATGATTGTTGGTCCTCTGTGCTCATATTCGATGGTCCAGATATGATATTTCTTGTGCATGCTCCTCATGTTTCTGGACGTGGATTGGACGATCCAGGTCTCTTCTCCTAGTGTCGATTCAACAACAACTGTGCTCATCCTCCTAATATTTCTTTTTCTCTCTGACTTAGAAGACTTTTTAAGTGTCGAAGGTCTCGGCCCTTGATTCTTCCTCCTACGAACCCTAGTGACTTTGGGTCTCATTGTGCTTTCTCTCACGAGCTTATGGACTTAGAATAAGTCCTCTCTGCGCACAATTCTTGCGTTATCCCTTCTGAGCTTGATCTCCTCAACGAATTCGACCTCCCACACACACCTTGCATTCTGGGATTTCGTCAAACTCAGATCCGAAGTATTTCTTGAAAATAAATGTTTCTCTCCCTCTTTTCACTCTTCTGCTCAATGCACTCCTTGTAGCGATTTTCCTCACTGAGTATTCAATAACTTTTTCTTTCTCTCAAACTCGACATAGAGTTCTTCTGTGCACACTTGCACCAGCTCAATGCCCACCTCGTAGAGTTCTTACAGAGTCCTCAATAACTATGTTTCTCTTTGAACTCAATAGAGAGATATTTCCGTGCACTCCTTGCACTTCTGTTGATGAAGGTTCAACGGTGTCCCTCCTGATCTTTCCCTTAAGGTTAGACCTCTGTCAACGCACTCCTTGCGGACTATGTGCACTCCTTACACTCAGAAACTCAAAGAAGAGAAACAATTGAATCTCATGCAATACTTCACCAGTTACGCATTTAAAACATGAAAATGCATAAAAACATTTAAAGCATACATAAACACATGATATGCAGGAAAAACTATTTTTCTATTATCTTTGTGTGTCTATACAAATGATTTACAAAAACTGGACTGTAACAAGTCTCAGTTCTCTCAAGCTCTCTCCCTTAGAACTATTCTACCTTTAAGGCCTCTCTACCCAGACCTCTCTTGTCTTTCTCTGGCTATCTACCTTCTGACTTCCTGGCTATCTTCTTTCTTCCTTCCTGTCTTCTCTCTTGAGATCTGATACAAAATCTCCTTACAAAAGAGGGGCTCTGCGATCTCCTCATCTCTCACCTAACCTCATCAATTACATTGAGGTCTCATAAATGTTTACTCGAGCCTGAATATAACCTGGGCCTGCTACAAGCAACCCTTAATATGAAATCCAACCATTACCTATGTAAAGTCATGGCTTGGCATTAAAATCCTTACAACGCAAATCCCCGTGGGATATGATTTCAAATTTAAAAATGTCAGAGGTTCAACGCCTCCCTTTCTCCTGAAATGCATGTTGATGTGATGGAATGTTGGTGCGTTGTTGAGGTGGAGTGATGCTCCTGCATCACTTCTTCATTTAATTTATTACTTAGCAATTGTCTGTGTTTCTTATACTTATAACATCAACAAGTAAAGAACATCTATACAGTAAAAACAAAATGCAAGTGGGCGAGTCAATCAACCTAACACCAAAATTATCAATATAATGCAGTAGTGTGTCGAGATTAGCTCGTGCCACACACAAAGAAAGTTTAAAATGGATCTTCGACTCAATTTACACAAAGAACCTATGCGACAACACAAAATACTCTTCTTCATTGATTCTCTTGGAAACCTTCCTTCATTGCCTCATTCGTAAGTCTAAATGAAGATCTTTTCCTTCATGCTTTGTCTCTAAAATTCTTGTTGTATTTACCTCAGAATAGTGCGACATATAATCCTCACACTTAGAAAATTTTATATCACTTGTTATTCTCCAACTTTCTTTTCTTCAAATGGCCTTCTCCACTATGCATAAATAGACACCCATCCTAGGAGATGGTGCATTCCCTTGCTTAGATATGATGCATTTTTTTGGAAACTTGTCCACTTTTCACTTGGGTTGACTTTTCCTAAGGGGTGCACGTCCCTTGGGAGAGTCGGCCAACTCACCAAGCACAACCACTTTTCTCCTAGTTGACTCATCATTTCCATTTCAACACCCAAGTCATTTCTTGACCGATCGTTCAACCTCTTCTCCCAAGGTGACTAAGCTCGCCCTACCTTGAGTTTTCCTTCTGTATGTTTGGACTGACGTCCTACCTATGGAATAACTCAACCATTATCCTTAATTTTGGCGGGGTGTCCACCTTACCCACATTTCGTCAAGACTTCATCTTAATTTCTATCATAAGCATCCTTTTGGAGAAGTCGTTCCTTGGCACAATATGTGCTCAAGGAACCCCAACTTCCCCATATATGAATATCCTTTGCCTCTTCATTTGAACTGAGCACTCTGTCTTCTTGAGTCATCCATCTTGGTATGTGATGGAGGGGTGCACGGTTGGGATGAATGCTCCAAGTCATACACATATGCATATGCATACTTCCTTTCAAATATTTCAGATATCTCTTCTTTGAAAAACATTTCAGCTCGATTCACATAGACTTTGGGATGTTATTATGGATTCATCTCATGAATGGGTGTTACAATAACTTGAACTATACCATAACAACTTTTTTGGGAAATGTCCCCAGTCTGGACTATAATAAAATTTTGATTTTAATGAATTAAATATAAAATAAGTGTTTACTTATTTATTCTTTGAAAATTTTTTTTTTTAGCTAAATTAAGTGGAAAGTGAGGTAAAATGGGAATATATAGAGGAAAACATTTCATAGGTTAAAGGATTTTGGCTAACAAATTAGAGTGTTGACATTTTCCCCCAAGTTTCTTCTTTTGTATGTCCCATGCAAACCAAAATTTTGACAAAAATGTCTTCCTTTCTCTTGTATAAACAACTCCTTTCCTAAGTAGGCCATCCACATTACATGTGGATATCTTACTATCTTCCTTATGCCGTGTTTTTGTAGTTTTGACCCCTGTCTTTGTTTCTTGTGACTCCTCATGCCTCCTTAATATGTATATCTTTGAAGATTTACATATTGTTTTATTTTTCCCTTCAATGAGCTCCTAATTTTATTCCTTTAATATTTTTATTTATTCTTTGAGTTGTTCATTTTCATATTGTATCTTGGCACTATTCTCTTTTAGACATGCATTTTCAGATTTTATGTAAATTTCCAACATCTTCATTTCTTTGATTTCTTCCTTTAGTTTTGTGATCAGTCTTTTCTTGTTCATTACCTTTGATTTTGCCAACAATGTAGATAATGACACTTAATCTTCTCCTAGGTCTGAGAATCCAATTTACTCTTCTATGTCATTCAAACTTGGAGAGGTTGTTTTTTCCATGTGTGTTGGTTAAATTTGTTTAGCTAAGGAAGGCTATCCAATATCTTGGACAATGACCATCAAAGGTAGCTTAATTGATGAAGACTAAGTTTGAAGTTATTTTTCATTACTTTTCAAATAATAATAAAGTTCTTGTTGATTGCTATCAATTTTAGGAGTTGGTCTTCTTGCTTTACATTATCCTATTCTATTCCTTCTGGCGGTACTCTCAAATTATCTATCATGTTGTTTATTCTTATAAAGTTGCTTGGTTCTTGCTCTTTGTATTCTTGGATGAATTGAAGTTTCACTTTCTTCTCTTATTTTCATTTACTTCTTCCTTTTCTTACTTTTCTTTCTAATTATTTGTCTAGGAGCCTGAGGTACCTCTTAACTACATCATTCGATTATTTTTCTACAACATTCCTTGAAAAATATTCTAAAACTTCAAAACCATTTGTAGCTAGAAGTTGAGGCCACACCATCACCATCCCCTGATTTTCTAATTCACGTGTAATGATTAGCTTGATCAATCCATGATGATAAAGGGACATTTCTAAATGTCTAGTTTTCCTTTGTATAGCCTTTTCCATTTCTTTTAAACTGTGGAGCAAGTAATATGGAACGTTTAATGGATTTTCTTCATTCAAGTGTGCCAATGATCTTATGTGATATAATAAAATGAAACTAAACTTTCCTTGATGGGTTATATATTTCTGGATCAGAAATGCAATGTCCTTCTAAGGATCTTTGCGCCAAATCCTTGGGACATATGTAGGCCAATTCAAATCATTTTCCGTATTTATTAATAAAAAGGTTGCCCAAAGAATCTCCTCCATAGGTTTATTCTTGAATCATTTCTCTCCTGGTTGTGGTAGTTCTGTAACTTCTGAAATTAATTTCTTTGAAATGTAGGTTACCTATCTGTGTTTTTTCTCCATCAAAATATAGTGCAAATTCATTTGTTACCTCAATATTGGAGCCATCAATTTTTTCAAAGAAATTTGGCCAACCTGTCCTTTTCAAAATATGTTGACTCTCTAGATGAATGAATTCAATATCCATCTCAGATGGTTCAGATAAAACTACCATTATATTTTGAAAAAAATTCCTTCTTTATACGCTATTTTGAAAGTCTTTCCCAAGTTTTTCACAGTTTACAAGCTCAAAGTTTTCACAGTTGCAATATGATTTTTTGTCTTCAAACTTGTGCAATATTCACTTCGTTTCTAAGATCTATTTTCAAGCTTAAATTCTCTATCCCCATTTCATATTTTTACTAATGAAATGCTAAGTGGAAGTTGAAGATCTTTTTTAAATAAAACTAGATACTTGACAACCCCCAAATTATATGTGTACATTCATTGTAGGTAGCAATTTTCATCACAATCTATCTTGCAATAGAGAGGGAATGTTAATTTAATTCGATACCCCTTTTCCATTGTTAATTCAGATATGAATTTGTTTGAAGAGGGATTATTGATTTTAACTTTTATGAGCAAAGGAAAAAAAAAAACCTTTTCTATTTCATTTTGTAAAAACAAACAACAAATTCTTACAAGCACAATTTCATTTTATCACAACAAAAATAATTCTTTTTCCACATAAATAATATTTTTTCTAATTAGCAAGACTTTGGTAATTCGAATTTTTGTCATTTGATAGAATTTTACATGATTTCACTATATAAAAATTGAACTACAATCAATGGAAGACCTTTCAAACCTACTCAAACCTTTGATGTTCTGCAAATGAAAAATTCCTTGTTTGCAACCTTACTCTTAATATTAAATTATGCTCAACTGCAGATGCTAAAGGATTTTAATGTTGGATTGGTTTGACAAATTCTCTTTGTTTTCTTTTCTTTAACTCTTTTGTTGATCCGGATTTTTATGAGAATAAAAAAATGAATACAAATCTATATTATTAACACAAAGATACAATGAACAATAACAGAGATACAATAAAACTTGGCTTATAATCAATAAATAAATATGTTGAAACTGTAAAATGCAGACTAAAAAAATCTTGCTAGAATGGTGTCGTCTTATCTTTGAGAAGAGATGTGATGATTGCTCTCATTCACAAGAAGGTGAGTACAATGAAGCTCGAGAGGCCTTTTTAAAATCAAACATGAATTCTCAAAACCCTATACATCCAAAAACTTAACCCTAGGAGATGAAGCGCCAAAATTCATATGGGACCTCTTGGGGTAAGTTGGTACATCAACTTCCTGGGGTCATAAAGTTTACATATGATATTTGTTTTAGGTGCATGATAGCTCATTGGAAATACATTTCCAAGGAAAACACATTATGCCATCACACTATGAATTTTTCCATAGTGTGATTGTGGTGGGCCCAAAAAATGTTGTTTAGGGCCTCAAAACGACCCTAGAAGTTTAGTACCCGAAAAGATAGAAAAAAAAACCTACCCATATGAAATATGTATATGAGTCAGTTGGAATAGGTGGGTGGCCACCGATATCCACCTAGATCAATCCTGCCCCCTTAGGAATAAATGGTCTCCATTGTGTTGAGTCTCCCTATCAGATGAAGAAAGTTTAGTTAAATTTTTCCCCGAGTGAGTCACCTTCCTTGGTGCAAGAGTTTCCTTGATTTGACAACATGATAAATATGAAACTTATATTGTTTAGTTCCCTTGACCTGTGTATCCATGATTTGATCAATGGATGAGTTTTCCATGCAGTCAAGGTTGAACTTTGTTGGTGCCAATTGTTCTTCTACCTCTGAGGTGTCCAATAATGGTGGAAAGTATGGTCGAAGGAGGTCCATATTAAACACAGGGTGCAAGCCAAGGAGCTTGGGAATGTTGAGCAAAAAATAATTGTCACCCACAACATTGATGATGGTATAATGTCCATAGAGGAGTGGACGAAGCTTTCGATGGGGTCCTGTAAGGCATTATTTCTAAAAGTGCAACCAAACTTTACCTCCCACCTGAAACTTGTGTGGCACCCAGTGTTGATAATGGAACTACTTGTACTTGGCATTGGACTTCTGCAAAATATTATGAACCTATTGGCGTATGTGCTAGATATGCTCAATGAACCAGGTAGCTTTTTCAGCTTCAATTTGAGCATGGGACGAGTCTTCCTGGGTGGCTGAAAGGGGTAGTGTAATATCCATGGGACCCAATGGTTGAAATCCCAACCCCACCTGAAAGGGGTTGTGTCTGGCTGAGATATGTATGGATTTGTTGTAGATATGATTAACATAGGGAATACTCTCATTTGATGTGCGAGGATGGTTGGAATTGTACATGCATAGGATAAGCATGATCATCCGGTTGACGACCTCGGTTTGATCATCCGTTTGGGGGTGGAAGGAAGTGGATTTGATGATATTGGTGTCCAACAATGACCAAAATCTTGACTAAAATATGTTGAGGAACTGGCTATCTCGATCTTAGATGATGGTTTGTGGTATACCAAAATGTACCCACACTCATTTGAAGAATATCTTGGCAGTGTCCTATTCTTATAGGCGACTAGAATCACCATTTTATTAAAATGATCAACCACCACAAAACACAGTCATTTCCCCTGTTGGTTGACAGAAGGCTCGACATGTAGTCCATCAATATGGATTCCTAGGGCCTTTCAAGAATAGGAAGAGGGGTTTACATGCCTTGTTTCTTAATGTTTGGTTTGGAAATGGTGCAGACAATGAAGGACCTGATATACTTTTTGACATCATGTTGAAGTTTCATCCAATAGAAATGTTGATGTAGCATTTCCACCGTCTTTTCTACTCCAAAGTGTATTCCCAGTGGACTGTAGTAGGATTCCAAAATCAACGTCTCTCTCTCACTTGATGAAACATAGAAATGGCCTAGATGGCACAACAACTCGTCATGAATATGGAAATTGGTGATAATTGTTTTGTGCCTAACATCTGGTAGGTGGCGACGAAGTCAAGATATCTCTCATAGAGTTTGGACCAACCAGAGATCTTGTGGCCACATGAGTTTAGCACCATGGTGAGTGATGAAACTGGAGAGTGGTTGAGGCAAACAATGAATAGAGGGCCTCTTGATCCAGCCTCAGAATGGTCATTTTTTGTCTTCAGTGAATAGATTCTAGTCCAAAGTTTTTTCCGAGGATTTATTTTGAGATACATTGATGCAACATTTCTAGCTAGATCGGGACCCGAAGTCTCTCCCATACCCTTGGTAGTTGGTATGGACTATACATATTTGGAGGCTTTGGATTATGGGCCTATCCCATATGTGTCTCGATTTTTCCACACAAAAGAAGAATACCATGTGGTGGAATGCAGTCCCTACTCCTTCGTGCATGCACAAACATCTGATCAAGCAGTAATTTACCCTGCATAGGACAAGGTTATTCCTTCATTTTATACATGTGAAGGTTCAATCGATGGAGATAATTCCAAAATGGGTAAGGGGAAAGAAACTATTTGTTCTCTTTCATGACATTTTGAGGATTTATCTCACTAGGAAGCGGGCTCAACAAATTTCTCTGTCGATGCAAATCCATTTTAAAACTCTGGAATCCCTTCCTGTTCTCAAGGTCTCGAAAGGTGTCTGAAGGAGTCAAAGGGTGATTTAAAAATGTTCGTGGGAAAAGATTTTGTCTTAGAGTTCAAAAACTATTCTGAAAGAACCCTGGTGGGGCGCTTTTGTAGAAAAGAAATCAGGGTTGAAGTCCTTTGTCGATGTATGGATATAAATCGACGACCCATAACCTAAAACCAACTTTAGATAAGATTGAAGTATTTAAAAAGGAAACACAACAGGAGAAGGAGGCATTAGAGCCTATCCCCCCTTAATGACAACCTTATCTAACCTAACATCATAAAATAAATCTAATAAACGATGTCACTTTTGGAAGAAAAAAAAGAACCTTTTGCAATTTACCTTTTCAACTATTTATTTCCTTCAATTCGTGAATCTCTATATTTTTCTTAATGGAGTGATGTGAATCAAGAAATAACATATTATAAATAGAATGTGATAATTTTTAATGCAACGACAATGGAAGACACCAACATGTGATCTTAGATGTGAAAGTAGAGCATTGCTTCCATAGTAATAGACCATTGGAAAATGTCAAACCAATTAAAACACACTTATTTGAAATAGCATCTTAAATTGTTACAAAGCACTAAATGTCTACCTTGCAACAATCAAAGGCAGTGAAACGTTGCAAATACTAAGTAGATTTTGAGAATGTTTTTTCATACCTTGATAGGAGTATCCTTATCTAAATCTATTCACTTAAGTATGTTTCATCCAGTTTGTGTCCAATACACTTTTTGTATTTCTCCCTTCTTCTTTTTTTATGAGCGATCAAATCAAAATCCACCTAGACATAGACTTCTTCCACATATTGTAGATATTCATGTCCATGGATAGGTACTAAAAGAAGAAAATTTGAATTAGAATCAATATCATATGCATGAAACATGTCTATGATTTCTATCTTTGGATAGTTATATAACATTATTTGTGTTCATTTGCAACTATTATTCTTCTTTGGCTTAATAGGACAAGTTGATTTGTTGTCTTCTATGCAAGCATTAATCATAACTTCAATATGCTTTACTTGATTTCCTTCGCAAGTAGTATCTATATTTAGAACAAATTTTTGGAACATTGAATTACAAGAGTCTAAAAAGTGATGTATCCATCTCATCGACATCGATATGAACTTCGGTCCCTTTTGACAAACCTATGGAGCCAAGAAAATAACCATTTCCTAAAACTAGTAGTTGTAAAGAAGGGGAAACACTCCCCCTTTTTTGTTTCAAATATGTTGAGGAGACTTTTAAAGGAAAATTATTTATAGTAATCTATGAATGATTCACATATCACTCAAAATTTACCATTGAATCTTTTGATGGAGATTGTAAATGAAAAGAAGAGGATAGGGACCAAGAAATAGAGGATTTGGAACAGGGAGTAATCACCACCCTCCCTCTTTCACAAAATAAGATAGTTGGCTTGATGCCCTCTTAAATATGATTTTACAACATATTTTCTTGTTTCACATGTACAACTATAGACTTATAAGGGAAATCCCTGTTGATATTGGAAATTGTACTTTATTACTTGATGTCTAGTTCCATAACAACATTTGCATCATGTTATCCCTCTAGAGCTTAGTTTATTGGGGAATCTAAAAATGCTTCATTTGTTCAATATTTTATTGGTATGATTGATTAGGAAGGAATATGATAGCCTAATCCTTGAGGAGATTGTCTTATACAATAATAATCTAAGTAGAAAAATAATTTATTTGATTGCAAGCCCACAACTTTTACATCCCCTAAGTCTACAAGAAAAATATTTTTTTGGAGAAGTCCTAGTTGATCTTGAGATGGAGAGAAAATTGATAATATTGGATTTTATGAGGAATCATGTGAATGGAACAATACCTTGCATCTCTATGCGGGAGGGATTCTAAGAGTGTTAGGCCTTGGGAGAATCCTTTTAGAAGGAACATTTCCACATGAGGTCGGATTTTTCCCTTCCTTACAAAGAGTGACTATGGTAAATACTAATTTCAGTGGAATAATACTGAACATTTTAACTATGAACATAGGGATTTGTATTTGGACACGAAAATGAATACCTTGGAAGATTCCATACCACCCAATATTAGTCTTTGGAGAAATGTAACATTGTTATATATGTCATACAATCACTTCTCATGAGCCATACCATCTCAACAAAGTCTCGTAGCTCAACATTTTGACTCTTTCCTCAAACAAAATCATGAGAAATATAACATTTGATATTGGGAATTGCTCCAAGATATTCAAGTTGGAACTTAGCATAAATTCAGTTATGGGAAGCATTCCACTACATCTTTTCAGTTTAAGTCTCGTAGCTCAACATTTTGACTCTTTCCTCAAACAAAATCATGAGAAATATAACATCTGATATTGGGAATTGCCCCAAGATATTCAAGTTGGAACTTAGCATAAATTCAGTTATGGGAAGCATTCCACTACCTCTTTTCAGTTTAACAAAGTTGCAATATTTAAATTATCAAGGAAACAACATTACAAGAAAAATACCATACTCTATCTTTATTATTCAAGAGCTCATAAACTATAGCTAGGTGAGAATAAGATTGAAGGTCATATTACCCCCTCTCTAGTAAATTTATGTAGTCTTTTGCTGGTTCTAGATATCACCAATGACAATTTGAGCAGAGGGATCCCACCTAAGCTAGGTAATCTAAAGTTGCTTCAAAATCTTGATTTGTCAAATAATCGAATTTCAAGTGTAATTCATTCATAGTTAGATGAAATGTTATCTTTAAGTTCGATAAATGTATCGTATAACTAGCTTTCTAGAATGTTTCCAAGTTCTAGGATAGATTTTGTGACAACATATCCAAATTCTTTTCTAGAAAATCTAGATTTGTGTTTGGTAAATAGCCTATACCTTTTCAAAAGGGAAAGACAATATTCTCACATAAACATGTATACTATAAACCGTAAACTAATAATTGATAGTTAGGCACTTGCAATCAAACTCCCCACCAACCACAATGAAACTTATCAAATTAATTAAAAACATGTCACCTATGATAGGATACTCTAGACATCACATATCCATATGTTAGCTAACATGCATTCCTATGATATAGGTTTTAATTTTGAAATCTCATAGGGCTTTCATCGAATAACAATATAGAAAATCTTATATAAACAAGTGTTGCATGGCAGTGTAGTCCCTGCCAGGTTGGAATGGGAATAAATGCAACCGAGTAGGGTGGAATCACGAAGGTGGGTTACACTTTCGTGACAATCGGGTCTCCAAAATTTCGAAAAACTTTTTTTCGGCCGAACTAAATTTTTTTTTCGGCCGAAAGATAATCTTTTCGGCCAAACTATTTTTCAGCCGAAAAAATAAACGTCAAATCGAAAGGTGCAATAAATGCCCCCTCGATTTGCGTGTAGAAAATTGGTCGGCCGGATATTTTCTTTCCGGCATTAATGTTTCAGCCGAAAGTTAGTTCGACCGAACTATTATTCGGCCGAACATTAGTTCGGCCGAACTATATTTCGGCCGAACTATCTTTCGGCCGAACTATCTTTCGACTGAAAGAGTGTTTATATATTACCCACACATCGAGTGTAGGAAGTTTTCGAAAATTTGTGGAGGTCGCAGAGTTAGCGGGTGTAGAGTTCGTAGTTAGCGAGTGCAGAGTTCGCAGAGTTCGTGGGAGGTTGTGGAGGTCGCCGAGCGCGGGAGGTGGTCGTGGAGGTCGTTGAGCGCGGGTGGAGAGGTCGTGCAGAGTTCGCAGTTCGCGGTGGTTCGCAGGTAAGCTCCAATTTTTTTTTTTAAATTTTTGTTTTAAACTTTAAAATTTTAAACTAAAATGTTTGTATTAAAATTTTAGTTTTAAAATTTAAAATTTTAGTTTTAAGTTTAAAATTTAAAATTTTAGTTTTAAGTTTAAAATTGTTGTGGTCATGGAGAGGCCGTAAGCCTTTCGGCATTCACCCCGCAGCTGGTGAACGCCGAAAGTCTTACGGCCTCATCCACGGCCTGGTGCACATTTCCCTCATCCACGGCCATTTCCCTCATCCACGGCCACGGCCACGGCCTGGTGCACAGATCTCTTTGGGGCTAAAAGTGTAGTCTATACGGAAAGTGTGAATATCTATACGGAAAGTGTGAATATCTTACTCGATGACTATCTAGAATTTGGTAAATATAGGTATCTTTGAACTTTGTGGAATCCATAAATTTGATACAAAATGGTCGATCGGTTTTAACATGTTTTAACATGACTTTCGTCAAATAAAATGGATTGACATGTTTTAACATGTTTTAGCATTGATAGATTGTTTTTTTTATTAACTTTTTGAATTATTGATAGATATCATTTTGGGATATAGATAACATTATATTGAAACGATTTTTTTTATCTTTTGTTATTTTTTAATTTCAAAATTATTTATTGTATATTTAAAATGTACAGCATCACTGTTTATTTTTATTTTTTAATATTTATATATCAATTAGAATGAACTTTTAATGTTTTGGTTTGTTTTAATCATTTTGTTGAAATGTTTTGATGGTTTAGAAGAGCGGTTGCTCAAAGATAAAACCTGAGACAGGGGTTCCTTATAATCTGATTGTTTTTAGGACTTAAAGGTCTCTTTATGTATACTTAATTTTTTTTTTAAATATCAATAAAAACAAATCCTAAATATAACTTATAAATATAATTATTAATTGTTTTAATTTGTCATTCATAATTCTCATAAGAGTGCACAATAAATAAAATAAATATTAAAATTAAAACTCAAGTTACCTAACATTACTAT
>ML776683.1:487670-529677 GCA_009831015.1 Picea engelmannii | reverse complement strand
TTTAAACTCCCTTTAGTTAACTACTTAATTTCCTCTTTACAAAATTACAACCCTTAAATGAATTAATTTAATTAATCTCTTTATTTTACCCTACAAACTTTTATGAAGACTCACATTAGCTTAAGTGGAGTTTTTTTTTGTTTAATATTATTATTAGTGCCTGTAGTGTTAGAGCTAGCTTAGCAGGGAATAAATTTCTAATGTTATTTGCATGGCAGAGCTACTGTGAGCTAGAATATCCTGGCATTGTCATTAGGAGATGGTTAAGCTTCGATTATCATGTTAGGGAGAAGTAGTACCTTCCTAAAAGATGAATTATCAAACTTATTACTGGGAATGAGGAAAGGCCTTAAGTACGCAAGTAAGTAAGGAAATACTTTAGTAATTCAATAATGGAGGAATTGTTTTATGTATTTAATTAAGGAAGGAAACTCCTCGGATTAGGTGGAGGTTGCAAATGATCATAGGGGTAATGAATGTTTAATGTATACTCTTGAATTATGTTTTTTTTTCTGACATGGGGCTCAAATTCTGAACTGGCGATGCCAAGTTAGGGGAGTTGTTTTAAGGATTTATTCAGGTGTTGAGGTCTAAGGGCTATTTAGGCTGACTCCTTTCTCCACATTATTGCGACGTGCCCTTCAGGACGCACCAAGTGCTCCAAGGGTGCCACTCGCCTCTTTGAATTTATTTTGTGCGACGTGCCCTTCAGGATCCACCACGTGCTCCAAGGGTGCCACTCGCCAACTGAGTTTCTTTTGTGAGACGTGCCCTTCAGGATGCACCACGTGCTCCAAGGGTGCCACTCGCCAACTGAGTTTCTTTTGTGCGACGTGCCCTTCAGGATGCACCATGTGCTCCAAGGGTGCCACTCGCCAACTAGACTGATTGGTAGACATCTATAACCCCTAGAGTCAATACTCCGCCAGGTGAACTTGTAGGAGACTAAGGGTTCTAAGGAATAAGGCCCCCGCCTTATTGTGCTCCACTTAGAATCATTGTGAGCGACTCTCGCAGTCTTCCCTCACGGCATCGTGGATCCCCTCGAACTAGGTAATCGTTAACCTACATTTCGAGCCACGACGGGAGTGCTAGTAGGCGATGGCAGGGCTGCTGTCCACCCCTCTCCCTCAACCTCTCTGCAAATCGTGTGTGGCCCCTTTACTCCATATGTGAGTCTGGTCGGCAAGCTATCGTCAGCCTGCATCATCACAATCATGTCAGAAATGTCAACATCACATCATCAAATCAAATGAAACATCATAGTAAACACATCAACCCAAAAGCACACTCCCTGACTCAGTCCAGAGTCCAAGGGGGTTCCACCGATGCCTCTGCATCATCAAGATCCAAATACCCTGCACACTCAATAAAACTAAGTCAATAACACCTGTCTACATCAAATAGTAACACATCATGTCATCTGTCAATCGCATCATAATCAAGTATAAATAGTCTAACATCATAAAAGTCCAGATCACTTGCGAGCAAGTGTCCTCAAATAATAAGTTTTCTCAGTGCACTAGAGCGGGATGTTACAGTGTTCTTCATAATATTCAAGAATCCTATAAAAAAATTCTAAAGACAACACCTTAAAATTATCAACTTGTTTATCGAAATCTTTCGTGGTTAACACCAATGAGTTGATGATTAAGTTGGGGTCTTGGAAGTCATTGGTCCTTCTCATTATGTCTATTTTGGTGATCTTTGTGAATATTGTTTCTTTCTTTGATATTTCTTTCTAATATGATTGGACGATGAGATACAGGTTCTTCACCTTCTCTTTCTAGCATGCTTCTAATCGAGTGAGCCATTTTTTGGAGGGGAGATCACGTTGTCTTCTTGTTGTGTCTACCATGTTGTTGAAATGAAAGGAAAAAGGGATTATCGTGTGAAAATAAAAAGTTTCTTCATTTTTTAAATCTGTCTACAAAAGTTCGAGCAAGTTATGTGCCCTACTTCCCAGGGAATCCATATTTTGTGATGTTTCCCAGGCCTTAGTAATCAGTTCCATTCTTTTGTTAATATTTTTCTACACATATCCTCTACAAAATGTGAGGAAGTTGGAGGTGCCTTTTAGCTTTGCTTCAGGGGTGCAGGGAGTCGCAAACATGGCTATTGCCAAAGGACTGCCAAGCAATGGAATAGGAAACAAAGCTTCCTCTAATTCCTTGATCCAATCCTTTAGTCTGGCATTCTTAGCCTCAATGAATCCAATGGAATCATGAAGAGCATATATGGTTTCCATGTGAAGTCCATAGATTTTGGACGCCTGCATATTGGAAAGGTCATGTTTTGAATGATGCTTTCTTTTTTCAATAATTAACTTTTTAGATTCACTTTCAAAAACAACACTCTGGAATACCAAGGATTCATCTTCGTAAAAAAATTCAATATCAACTATGTCCATTGGGTAGTTATGCTGACTCACATCTCCAGGATGATCAAGGTTGTAGAACATGCTATCCAGATCAACGTCAAGATCCATGTTTTCACTCTCAATTTCAGGCTCCTCCGCCTTCCCTACAATTCTTTTTCCCTTCTTCTGCATAGGAATCTTGTGAGAACTATCAATTTTAGGATGAACCTCATTCGTTTGAAGAACTTTGGGTTCCTTTGTTACAGTGGCAGGTCGTTGGAGAGATTCTTCGTTACTTTGCTGGTTCTGGTCCTTAGGCCCAAAGATGTTCACTGTATCTCTACATAATTGTTGTGGAGTTGCTGCCAGTAGTTTACAAAAACATCGGTTTTCTCCAGACGTTGGTTGAAATGAAATAATGGAGGGGATAATATAACCCCCCAGAAATGTTGATTCAATGCGTGCGAATGGAAAATATCCTCAAGCTCTTCACTCATTAATGAAAATCTCTATGCGTGTTGTATGGTGAGCTGCTAGAAGTAAATATTAATTATTGCATACTTAGAAGTGAGAAGGTGGCAGTTACGGAGAAGAACATTTAAGGATTGCAGGTTTCGTGAAAGAACCAAGATAACAATGTGTGAATGACATTCCATGGTATTTGAAATTAACACTAGGAAGGGATAACAAAATCATCTGCAAATATTGGTTTAGTGCACATTAATGAGAGATATTCTCGAGCCTTGTGCCCATGAATGGAATTTACACGGTGCCTACACGATGAGCTGTTAGCATTAAAGATTTAGAAACAAGATATATATATATATATATATATATATATATATATAAACATTTTTTTTTATTATAGACAGATGTGAAGGTGACGGAGACGGGGAAGAGCAAGCAAGGAGGGAATGGCCAAGTCTGAAAAGTGGTCGGACGAGCTTCAAAATAAGTTTACAGGAGATAGTGAGAACATGCGAGTGTCCAGTGGTGAAATTGGATGAGTCAAAAAATTTTACTACAAAACGCGTAAAACATAAGAGGGCATGATGGTGCAGTTCAGTGGATGTTTTGTATATTTGCGGAATTGTGAGAAAGTGGCTAAGTATGGAATAGGGAAATGTCGGTCGGACTCATTTTCCGAACTACAGTTTGAAGATTTCATGAACAGGCCAACCTGAGGTCCCGCGAATGACATTCCAATTCTCAGTAGCCTGTAGAGAAATGTGATTTTGTGTAGGCTTTGAGGGAGCATAGTGAAGGGAAGCATGTACAGTTTTTGGATCACAGGTTCTCGGGCTGGCGGGCTCAAAATTGGGCTTCTATTGCTCTGTGCCTTACAAATAGTACCCAGATTTCTACGATATAGAAATTGAGAAGAAGACTTGTAGGCTCAACATTGCACTTCTATTGTTTTGTGTCCTCCAAACAACACTCGGAGTTTCGCGATACAAAAATTCACAAACGGACTGCAGGGCTGGTAGGCCTAGGATTGTGATTGTTTATGGATCGAAGTTCCATGATATACAAATTTTGATATTGTACAATTTAATTGGCTAGCTAAACATTTCACTTGTATTGGTCTGTGTCCTCCAAACAACACTCGAAATTCCATGATATACAAATTGACAGGTGAACTTCCATACTTAGACACTTTTTGGATCGCGGGTTCTCAGACTGGCATCCTCAAAATTGGGCCTCTATTGTTTTGTGTCCTACAAGTAGCAGGTAGAGTTTCGCGATATAAAAATTGACAGAGAGAATCTAGGACTAGTGGGCTCAAGATTTCAATTGTCTACATGTATAACATATAACATATATGTTATATATCTAACATTATCTAAAAACATTATTTTCAAGTACTAAAATATGAATATTAAATATTGATATTGCATAATTTAATTAAACAAAATTATCAAATGTGTCGTAAGCTTCGAGTCTGGGTCCAATTGTAGATCACCGAAGTTTCAGGCGTAGGATGTATACCATGCACACAGGGCATGAGAGATGGATGGCACCGACAAAGGAACCCGCGACTATAAAATTCGTGAACTATGAAAACGAATGGTGTTCAGTTGGACTCGTGATGTAGAGATATAGATGGACATGAAAGCTACCACTCTGTCGTCTGGAAACCCCTGACCATAGACATGGATTACCCAAGTTTTGGATGCAATATGTACACTCGGAACATGGGGAATGAGAGGTTGATAAAGCATATCTGGCAACTCGCGGCCATAAAATTGGCTAAGGAAACGAAAGCACTGGGTCGAACTCATGGTGTATATTTCATAATTCATGTGCAACACCAACTGTGTGGTGACCAGGCCCATATGTGTACAAATCAGAGAAAACTAAATATGCACCTTTATAAAGAATGTACAGATCGCCACTTTTTCGATCGTGGGTTCTCGGTCTAGCGGGCTCAAAATTGGGCCTCTATTGTTCTTTTTCCTACAAATAACACCCAAAGTTTCGTGATATACAAATTGATAGACGGACTCTAGGACTTGAGGGTTCAAGATTGTGATTTTCTACATGTATAACATACAATATATATGCTATATAGCTAACATTATCTAGAAACATTATTTTCAAGTACTAAATTATTAATATTAAATATTGATATTCTACAATTTAACTAAACAAAGTTATCATATGAGTCATAAGCTTCAAGTCTGGGTACAATTGTAGATCATCAAATTTTCACATGTAAGATGTATATCGCACACACGGGGCATGAGATCTCGATGGCACCCATAAAATTCGCGAACTATGAAAACGAATGACGGTCGGTTGGACTCGTGATGTAGAGATATAGATGGACATGAAATATGGCACTCCATCGTCTAGGAACCCATGAGCGTAGAAATGGATTACACAACTTTTGGATGAAATATGTACACTTGGAACAAGGGGAATAAGAGTTCTATAACGCGTAGAGGGGAACCCGCAGGCATAAAATTGGCTAAGGAAACAAAAACACTCGGTTGGAATCTTGGTGCATATTTCATAATTCATGTGCAACACCAACTGTGTCATGACCAGACCAGTATGTGTACAAAGCAAAGAAAACTAAATGTGTACCTTTATAAAGTATGGGCATGATATTTTATAGAGCATGTACAGATATCACATTCCATACTTGGCCACTTTTGGATCGCGGGTTCTCAAGCTAGCGGGCTAAAAAATAGGCCTCTATTGTTTTGTGTCCTACAAATGGTACCATAGTTTTGCGATATACAAATTGACAGGAGGACTTGCGGGCTAGCTGAGATTTTATAAAGCATGTACACTTTTTGTATCACATGTTCTCGGGTTGGCAGGCTAAAAAAATGGGCCTCTATTGTTTTGTGCCTTACAAATAACACCCATTATTCTGCGATATACAAATTCACAAGTGAACTTGCGGGCTGGTTGGCTCAACATTGTACTTCTATTGAGTTCCACGATATATAAATTGACAGATGGACTCCAGCATTGGCGGGCTCCAAGAAAGGAGAAATACATAATAAATATATACTTTTATAAACTATGGACATGAAATTTTATAGAGCATGTACAAAGCCCTTATTCTGTACTTAGCCACTTTTTTGGATTGTGGACTTGCAGATTGGTTGGCTCAACATTGCACTTCTATTGTCCCATGTCCTCCAAACAACATTCGGAGATCCATGATATAAAAATCCACAGATGGATTCCAAGACTAGGGGACTCAAGATTGAATATGTATTACACATTACATGTAATATGTATGGCAAGTTATCGGGCTGGGGGGCTCTAAATATCCAATTTTTTGATCGTGGGTTCTCGGGCTCGTGGACTCAAACTTGGGCCTATATTTTTCTGTGTGCTACAAACAACACCCACAATTGCACGATATACAAATTGAGAAGTGGATTTGCGGGTTGGTTGGCTCAACATTTCACTTCTATTGGTTTCTGTCCTCCAAACAACACTTAGAGTTCCCCGATATACAAATTGACAGACGAAATCCACGACAGGCAGGATCAAAATTGAATATGTATTACACATTACATGTAATATGTAATACATATTACATATAATATGTACAATATGAAACGAGCAAGTGGACGGTTGGGTTGACGATATAAAAGTAAGTGGAAATCAGAACACGTGTATCCGCTAGTTCCGGACCTAGAAATTTTCCAAGGAACGAGTAATCCATACTAAATATGTACTTTTATAAAGTATGGATATCATATTTTATAGAGAATGTACAGATCCCTCATTCCATACTTAGCCACTTTTTGGATCGCAGGTTCTCGGGCTGGTGGGATGAAAATTGGGCCTCTATTGTTCTGTGTCCTACAAATAGCACCTAGAGTTCTGCGGTATACAAATTGACAGGAGGACTTCATGTTGTCTCGCTCAACATTGCACTTCTATTGTTCTATGTCGTCCACGCAAAACTGAGAGTTCTGTGTTATATAAATTGACAGACAGACTCCAGGACTGGCAAGTTCAAGATTGCCATTGTCTACATGTATAACATATAACATATATGTTATATAGCTAACATTATCTAAAACATTGTTTTAAAGTACTAAATTATTAATAATAAATATTTATATTGTACAATTTAATTAAATAAAATTAGCAAATGAGTCACAAGCTTAGAGTCTGGGTCCAATTGTAGATCACCAAAATTTCGGGTGCAAGATGTATACCGCACACACGGGGCATGAGATCTGGATGGCACCCACAAAGGAACTCGTGGCCATAAAATTTGCAAACTATGAAAACGAACGACGTTCGGTTGGACTCATGATGTAGAGATATAAATGGACATGAAATCTGCCACTCCCTCGTCTAGGAACCGACGAGCATAGACATGGATTACCATGTTTTGGATGCAAGATATACACTCGAAACATGGGGATCAAGAGTTCGATAACGCATAGCAGGGAACCAGTGGGCATAAAATTGGCTAAGGAAATGAAAGGGCTCAGTCGGACTCGTAGTGCATATTTCATAATTCATGTGCAACAACAACTATGTGGTGACTAGACCAGTATGTGTACAAACAAGGCAAAACTAAATATGTACCTTTATAAAAAATGGAAATGAGATTTTATAGAGCATGTATAGATATCACATTCCATACTTGGCCACTTTGTGGATCACAGGTTCTCAGGCTGGCGGGCTCAAAAAATAGGCCTCTATTGTTTCGTGTCCTACAAATAACACCTAGAGTTCCATGATATACAAATTGACAAGCGGACTTGCGGGGTGGCTGAGACTTTATAGAGCATGTAAACTTTTTGGAGTGCGGGTTCTCGGGTTGGTGGGATAAAAAATGGGCCTCTATTGTTTCGTGCTTTACAAATATCACCCACTATTCCATGATATATAAATTGAAAAGCGAACTTGCGAGCTTGCTGGATCAACATTGTACTTCTAGTGATTTATGCGATATACAAATTAACAGATGGACTCTAGGGCCGGCGGGTTCCCAGAAACGAGCAATACATACTAAATATGTACAGATCCCTTATTCCATACTTAGCCACTTTTTTTGATCACAGACTTGCGGGTTGTAAATTGGGCCTCTAATGTTCTGTGTCTTGCAAATAGCACCCAAAGTTGCACGATATACAAATTGACAAGTGGACTTGCGGGCTAGGTGGCTCAACATTACACTTCTATTGGATCATGGACTTTCGGGCTGGTGGGCTCTAAATTGGGCCTCTAATGTTTAGTGTCCTGCAAATAGCACCCAAAGTTGTGTGATATACAAATTGACAAGCAGACTTGCGGGGTGGTTGGCTCAAGATTGTACTTCTATTGAGTTCAGTGATATACTAATTGACAGATGGAATCCATGGTTGGCGGGCTCCGAGAAATGAGCAATACATACTAAATATGTACTTTTATAAAGTATGGACATGACATGTTATAGAGCATGTACAAATCCCTTATTCCATACTTAGCCACCTTTTTGGATTGCGGACTTGCAGGTTGGCGGGCTCTAAATTGGGCCTCTAATGTTCTGTGTCCTATAAATAACAACTAGATTTGTGTGATATACAAATTGATAAGAGGACTTGCGGGTTGACTGGCTCAACATTGCACTTCTATTGTTCTGTGTCCTCCAAACAGCATTCAAAGTTCCGCGATATACAAATTGACAGGCAGACTCCAAGACTGGTGAGCTCAAGATTGAATATGTATTACACACACAAAGACAAGTGAGAGGAAGATATGGAGTGTTGAAAGAGGCGTAAAAAAAAAAAAAACATAGCTGCAAACCAATTCAACAAATACAGACAGAGTAAACGAAAAACTATTTAATATGGAACACGAGAAGAAAAAATGCACCTTTGCATGGATTCCTCTACATCTTTGGCTAGGAGTTCTTTGCAGTGTCTAGTTTTCCTGTTTGTTTCTATGAACAAAAGTACAAAAAATAAGGGATATGAACATAAGTTAACATGTAAAGAAAAAGGAAAGTACTATGTACATATACTAAACAAAATAGAATAAGATGAATAGAGTAACAGATAGTTTTTAGAAGGATGTACCTTTTTTTTTTTCATAATGTATATTTTATAATTCAAGTACAACAACAATTGTTTGGTGACATTACCAGTATGTGTACAAATCAAGGAAAACTAATAAGCTGGATAATTTTTTTATTTTTTTTTGTTGCAACAAGATATACAGATATGATTTGAAACATACAAATATGACTTTGCAATATGTTTGATGTATATCTCATAATTCAAGTGCAATACCAATTGTATCGTGATCAGACCAATATGTGTCTAAAATAAACATATTGTATTGAGGAATGGGCACATTCAACCACACATAGTCAATAAGTGCGTTTTAAAGATGGCTTGTGTTGTTAAAAAAAAAACGGAGACTGTATTCGCACATGTAGTTTTCCAATTCTTTTGTTCTGACATTATTTTGTAGCATGTCAATATTGAAGTCTCCTACAAGCACAATGGGTTCGTTCAGATCGAAATGGCCCAATGCATTGGAAATAACATCTACTATGTTGGACAATGTTGCATGGGGAGCAGCATACAGATTCAGTATTGCAACTTTTGTTTCATGGAAAAAAATAATTGCAAGCACCACCTCAACATTCTTTTCTTTGATATGTATATGGTCCAAAATAGGTACTTTTTTTTTCACTGATATCATCACCCCATGTGTAATGTAACTTGATATGCAATTTTTATTTGGAAATTGTTTGTTCTGCATGCATAATGCCATGTATGTTTCCTGCAAGCATAAAATATCAGATTGCATTGTATCATAGTCATTGAGTATATCATCCATGTGTGCATTTAAGCTGCATGTGTTAAGTGAGAGAATTGATACAGATGAATTTGTTTGTATGAATTGGTAATCATAGTGAAGTTGGAATTTTGCGGTGGTCCTAAGTCGTTCCATTTCAATATCAACTTTTTGTTTGACTTTGAAGTTATATTTTGTAAGAGGACCTAGTAAATACAACGAGTCTATGCTTCTGACACAAGACAATGCTATGTATACAAGTCCATGTATCTGAATTCCAGTAGGATGAAATGCAACATTACCAAGTGTTAGTCCTTATGATCTATGAACTGTACATGCACATGCAAGTTTAATCAGAAACTATTTTCGAATCTTCAGTCGACCTTTCTTTGTTGATGTCGATACTAGCTTTGATATTCACAAAATAGGTGTCCAATCATTTCTAGTGTTTGAATTATATAGATAATCCAACTTTCTTTCTTTTCGCTTGCCTATATGCGGTTCATGGAACTTAATCCAAAGGACATCAAATTTTTTTGTTTTCGTATAGCCTTTGAGTATTCCATCTGCACCATTGACCAAGCCATCATGTGAATCATAGTTACAGGGATTTATTTCAACCAAAATTTCTAATTTGAGGATAAGTTACAAAGGTAAAGTGGTTGTATGTTCATGACATGGCAAATTTTCATGGTTGTCTTCTTCCAGGTCAATTGAATTGATGATGATATCATCACCAGGCATGAGTGATAGCATGTGACTGTTATGCATTGTAACATCCTTATTTGTGTAGAACATGTAAGGGAACGTTGGGTCTATTGGTGCAGGCCGCAAGCACCTCGAATTGATATATGTTAAGTCATCATATGTTTGGTTGTTTGTCTGCATTCTATTCAGAATTGCAATGAATGTTTCATCTGTCTGGCGTATTGTAGTATGCAATTCAAAGCATTTAACATTATCTCTCCAGAAGTCATGCGTCACTATTTCCATGTCAACGTTAGTTTGTTCAAATATTAAATAATCTTGGATGGGATGCGCCTGATAAAGATCCCTACAGAATATCATGTCAAAGTTTCAAAAGTATTTCATGTGCACATGTTTTATGCTTCTTACTTGGTTTTCAATGGAATACAAAAACCGATTTCCAATTAAATATGCTTCATCTATAAATACAAGTTGGAGTTCCTCATAAAGCTTAGACAATGTATCCAACATTTCCTTGCTAAGTCGAAGACACTGTGACTTGTTAAAAGGCATTAAAAATGTAGAGTGGATTATTGTTCCACCTGCAGTATATGCAGCTTTTCTTGTGTATGCAACTATTAGGCCCTTTGGTTTCATAGGATTAGAGGAATTGCTTGAATCATAGATTCGTATAAACATTTGGAACAATGCTTTCGCTGTGAATGTCTTGCATGTTCTTGCTCCGCCTGTAAGGAAAAAGTGCAGAGGAGTGTCCATGTTCAAGCGTTTTTTAAGAGCAATGTCCTTTAGAATTGTTTGTTGTTCTCGATTCAATAGACATCTTCTTCTGTGGTATTCATTATTTTCAATTAGGAAAGGATGTTTTGTGACTTTAAAACCAAGATTGATACGCTTTTCACTTCCACCTATTGGAGGATGAGGCAAATCCACTTGTAATTCATAGGAATCGCAAGGAGTTCTGGTTGTTTTTTGGTTTGTATATGTCTTATCAGTATTGTTAGGGTTTTATATCTCATTAAATGCAATTTCTAGATCACCCCATGTTGGATTAACATTGTAGGTAAATATAGCTTCATTGATGTGCATTATAGTCTCAAAGGCTACATATGCAACCTCGCATGTAGAGAAGTTATGTTTTAAAGTCTCTTTGTTTTCATCGAATGGAATGCACAACAACAACTTTTATCTACAAAGTTTTCATAGTCATAATGTTTATTGTATTTGAAAAACCATATCACAGAGGGTTTTTTTCATTTTGATATGGGTGCACCATTTCTTTTGTAATGCGATACGAATTTTGCTAAGTAGATATGCCTAATAGGGGATGGACGCTGGAGGTAATAATCAACAACAAAGAAATATAGCATGTCTTCTGAATTGTCAGGCTCTTGTTCTAGCAAAACCGATGGTTTAAGCACAAATGTGTGTTTCTCAAGTGGAGATGTGTTTATGAAGACACATTTTCTTGAACTACAAGTGACGAGTAGGGAAAGTGCAATGTGAACTGCTTGCTGAGAAGACATTTGTTGAATATTAAACAATGTATTTCCAAGTGTGCATATCATTTGTATGGAATCAATATTTCTTTCATGTTCTTTGCGTATTCTTCTAAATGTACTTGTCATATATTTGTCAACCTTTGTCATATATGAGGTACAGTACGATGCTGCAGCAAATTGTGGAAGTTTTCCATTTTCAAGTGTCTACTTGCATGGAAGACAAATTTTGCTAGTGGAAAATGGTTTATCGTGTATTGTCAAGTGGAGGTATTATTCTTGCAAATCAGGCATGAAAGAATTACTGTTTTTTGAGAAATTCAATTGTTCACAAATTGCACATGCAATGGAAGGAGTGTCTTTAATTTGTTTTATGTAAGTCTGTCTTGCATTTTTCTTTCACAGGGAACTATGAGTAGAAAGTGTTTGTTGTTTTTCATTGGTAGTAGTGCATGGTGTTCCTTCTAGCCCATGAAATGTGACAGTTTCATGACCATTCTGGGATATGCAACCGTACATGTTTTTGTTGTTTTGTGCACGAACAAATTTATTTAGATTGTGATATGTGAGTTTCTCTCTAAAAGGAAGCGTAGCAATGTATTTTTTTCTCTCGCACATGAACTTTTTCAAGTTGTGCTAACTTACTCTATGTTTCTTGTCCAAGGGAACGATGACCTGATGGAAAATGGGATGAATTTCACTATAACTCAGGTTGTGATAACTTAGTCTACGTTTTTTGTTTAAGGCCTGTATGGCCTCATCACAACTGGGATGAATTTTAAGCATAAGATTTTTCTGGTTGTGATAACTTACTCTATGTTTTTTTGTTTAATCCCTGTATGGCCTCATCACAACTGTGATGAATTTCACGCATGGATTTTTTGTTCCAACCATGTATGGCCATATCGCAACCGGGAGGAGTTTCATTCTCACTAAAAAGTATGCCATGCATATGCAGATTCGATGTAGTTTGGGTGGCATGGACATTGAACCCTGAACCACTGATATGTTCAAGCAATAGTTGACAATGGATATGTTTTGTATATGCTTTCAACAAGAGGATGTCAATTGTTCGATTGTAATTTAGTCAATAAACCATGAATGGATAGTACCATCTCTGAAGGCCGACCAGACATGGATATTTACTATGAATATGATAGACATCCATTGCAAACAAAATCTACAACCCTCCACATTCTGTTTTTCATATGGCAGCACCATGTTTACAAGGTATTCTTGCCAACTTCCAATTTCTGATATATTTTCTAGGAGATATGCAGAAATTTGTTGATGCAAGCACTTAAAAGCCTGTTGGTTGTTGCCTATAATTGCATTGCAAAAATATTGTACAGTGTAAAGCCGCAACGACTGCACATCGAACTCCGCTGCTACCAAACAACAAATTGAATTGAACATACTATCTCAACATCTAGACACAACAGTTGTTGCTAGCTATAAACCACGGTAGTCTAGGCGATGCATAATCTGTTTCCACTTCAATTTAAGGTCTTTTCAAATGAGGGACAAGTAAATATGAGCTCCTTCAACATTGCATATGGACATTTTTCTGTATAGTAGTGGTTCATAATGACCACTGACAACATTGGCATCATGGAACAAGATGCAATATGGATTGTTAGATGCAGTTTTGTTGAATAGTAGATATCTTGTTTTTCTTGTCAATGACCATATTCCAATTGATATATTGAGCCAATTAGACAGCCATTGTATAAAAAATGTATCTCCCCAAAGTCCCCTCTCATGTGCAGACAGAATTGGAGATGCATACAACCGCATCTTTGAAAAATATATAGCAACATCATGCATTCCATGCAACTACTAAAGAAAATCAGATTCTGGTTCGTATTCATACGACTACAATGCCTCAACATTGCCATTTTTCAAACAACCCAAGAAATAATCTATCAATCCATTGTGTAGGTTGGTTGATGAATAATGGAAATGTAGTAGAACCTTAAATGCATCGAAAAGGCAATCCCCTATAGTATACGAGAATGCATCAAATCTAAAAAGGCCATTGCTATGAAAAACCTCGTCAATGTTGTCATGTGTAATGGAGTGTGTATCTATTTCATACGACTCAACATCTATTACTTCTTTCATCTTTTGAACTATGATTTTGAAGTTGTTTGTTAAATACTTTTAGTTTGCATGAAAACAAAGAAAAGGGGAAAAAAAGAACAAAAGTAGGAAAAAAAAAGGAAAGAAAAATAGGAAAACTACAAGCGCAAAACTGGGTACCAATCCCCGTATGTATATTTCATCCTTCTTCTTGTCAAATTCAATCCCCCCTAGTCCCCATAGCATACGACAAGAAAACAAACCCACACTGGAATGTGAACCAAACAGAAGAAACAATGCAAATAAATAACACCATAAATTTACTCTACAGAAAGACCGATTTGAACCTATTCATGGCGTGCATTCTACAAGCTTCTCAGAGCCAGAAAAAGTCCTGCAAAATAGAAAGGACAGGACAAAGGCAACAGTTGGACGCAGTTTTCTGACCCACATAATAGAAGCATTCCCTACGTCTACACCCCGTTGGATGGTTCCCTCTTGTGATAGCTTCGAACTACTTTTCGAAAACCCCTCTACATTGCAATTTTCAAAATATCTATGGACGTAAGTTTTGGCATATGAAGACGCATGGTTTCCAAGAATAGAAATTAAGAACACAGAGAAAGATGGTTTGCAATAGAATTTCGAGGCAAGGACTCCCACCATTGAAAAATAATAGCAAAATGATGGCACATAAACTTGCTCGACAATGAGGGATGGCAAGAGCTTAGCCCCAAAAACTGCAAACTGCAAAAAGAAGTCCAACAAATTGAAAAGTTTAAGAAAAAAAGACCAGTGAACAACCATGAAGAGGTCCAACTGCAAATGTAGGACCTCAACTTTTCAAAGTTGAATCAAACAAGAACAAGAATCATGGAACGAACCAGTGAACAAGCATCGATCATTGAACTCGTGATGCTAGTGGAGAACAATTCAACACAATTTCACTGCAAACAACAACATAAAAAAGATGGAACGAAATTGTATTGCAACACATCTGTACAATAAAACTTTAAGACAACCAGACCTATTAGGTAAACACTTAAGACTGTCAGAATCGTCGAAGGGCATAGCCCTGTGCAAACATTTAAGAAAAAATGCAGAGTGACAAACCTGTTCTCTCAAAGCACGCAAGAATAAAGCAAAAATCACACATATTAATATGATAGAGAATGTATTCTACCTAGCAAAAAATGTTGAAGAAAACATTCGAACTAATGCTAACATTAATCCACCTTTGACCAATTTATAAGAAAATATGTGATTCAAAAATACCATATACAATCAAATACTTTGAATATGCCAACATATATAACATTGGGAATAACAAAGTTGGCAATAAGACCTCCAATCCGTTGTACAATAAGATCATGATAAATATGGTACTTTTTATTATATAAAAAATGATGCTTTCAGTTCCCTGGTTCCAACAATAGATAATATGGAAATATTTGTGGTCAATGGACAATATAATACGAGGTCAATGAATTATCGATCTCTATAGTCCCTCTATGCCTACGAAAGGGACTAAAAAGAGTTAATAAATGTTTTCAAACCTTGATTATGCTTCGTGATTTTTCTATCATAAATTGTGCATACTAAACTAACCAAAAAATCAGAATAATAATCTCTCCCTAGTGGAAACGACTAATAATCCCATATATTGTTTCATTTTCGCCATTTATAGTAGGAGCTATGTTAGAATTTTTTATCGAATTATGATCCTAAATATTTTCAGTTCCCTGTATTTTGAATGAAGAACTCGGTAGAATTCTTATCTAGTATGAGATCAATTTTTTTTTTTATGTTTATACACCATTGAAGGGGACCTACTATGATATGCTAACGATAGAAACCAAGTAGACATTGTGAGATAAAAGCATGGTTCTTAACAAAATATTGTGAATGCATAATAAATTGTGACTTTGATGAAGAACAATTTGTACGACCACATATGGTTTTCTTTTTCAAACAATTAAATATTTTATTTTATTTTATTTAAAAAGTTAAAAATCAAATGTTTTATATCATAACCATTGATTTGATTTGAAATGTTGATGTTTTTATGTTTTTTTTCAATAAAAACAATTTAAATTTGTTATTTTTTGTATGAAATCAAAATATAAATCTTGTTGTCTCATCGAACTCAAAATATCAATCCTATAAATTGTCTTATGATTTTCCCTACTTCTAATCTATTGCTTCATAATACAGTCTTCTAGGGCTCTTGATGGAAACCTTGAGAAAAATAAAAAAATGTCTTTCTACTTACAATCCATAGGATACAACAAATGAACTATATCAAACAACAAAACAAAAACATAACGAAAAACTAGATATTAATCCTTGCATAAGAACATGAATCTTTCTAACACACATAACTACTCCCCTCCTCTAAATTATTAGATAGTAAGTCAACCTTCATGCATTTCCAATGCTTCTTTGTACAACTGATCAATCAAGGAATTTAACTCTCTATAGATATGGGTAAAGAGTAGGCACTCAAATCTCCCCTTAACCTCCAAAAATTGATTCATTATAGTCTCTAAAAGTAAATGTTTTGGTCTGCAATTTTTATTTTCCTAATCCACCATCCATTTGGAATATCCACATAATTTCAACTTTCTTATGCCCTGATTTCTTGTTGTCATCAATAAAAGACACATTATTAAGAGCTCTACTCAATTGTTTGTGCGTTGTCCAATAGCCAACTTAAGATTAAAATTATGTGACTGAGTAAGGAATAGAATAAAACCTACCCCAGATAGACTTCAAATACCCTAGCAAGCTCAATAAAAATTAACCCAAGCTTATTCATTGTTGATATCAAGTTCACTTAAATGTTCGACATATTTCTCTTTTGAAGAAGTCCCAATCCCATCACAAACACTCCTTATTTTATGATCCACTTGATCTTGATTCAACTGCATTCCTTGTAAAATCATTTTATTTCTTGATAAATACATATCCCATAACAAAAAGCAAGGTAGAGCACTAAAAGTTTCCAAAAATTTATCTAAAGTCTAAGAATGAAAACATTCCACTAATGATATTTGGTCCCATTTATTATTCCCCTTTGTTATCTGAAGAATTTATATCAGTTCCACTCGAGTGAAAACACAAGATACAAAAAAGTGATCAATTGTTTGCTCATTATTTTTACATAGAATACATATCCTAGAACTATGGATATTCCTTTTTAGCTAATTATCCCCGGTCGGTATTTTGTTTTCTAATGTTAAACATAGAAATATTTTGGATGTTAAAGGTCTTTCTAACTTCCAAATTAAACAATACCAGTAAATCCTTTATCACCGTTGTCCTTCTTCCATCTTGACTTTATAACACAATTTTTCCCTTATTCCCTATAAGATTGATTTTTTGTCCTTATAATTGAATCAACAACATCACAAATTTTAATTACACTTGAGATCAAATTTTTACAAATAGGTTTCATCATTTGGTTTTTACTCCATGCAAATTCAACTCTTCTTCCCTCTTCTAGCCTTGAGATATATTTTTAGGATTTGGTTTATGCATTATCGCAATTACATATAATAACCTTCGAATTGACTATTAATTGAAAAAAATTAATTAATTTGAAAATTAATTATATATAATAATATTATTCTAAAATTATTAATCATTAATTAACAAACACATTAAACTCTAATATTAATTTTTATTCATTAGCTATTAACTCAATAATTTGTAACCCTCAAATCACTAACTACTAGACACTAACCCATAATCTCCATTCCAATTATCATTTTATCAATGATATCCAACTTACTATTATGAATATGTAATTCACATAAATACTTATTATTAATCGAATTTAACCATTACCTTGCTAGCCATAATATTTTCAATTACATAATACAAGAATGGGATGTTAATTGATTTTTTTTATTTTAATTAGATTATGATAGTTTTCTATGTGTATTTTATAGAGTAGTTTTGCGGACATCTTTGTTTTGTTCACTTTATAGTCATTGGACTTTCTATGGTTTGGGATGCATTGGACTTACAAACAATACAAATTTTTACACTAGTCTTTAGTGCCTAAATAATGCAGTTATATGAGCTTATGATTATCATGGGATTCTTAATTGTTGGTTCCCTCTAATTCTAGTTTTATATATAACAAGTGGTCAACTTTTGTGTTCTATACATGTGGCATTTATTCTTATGGATTTTCTCATAACTTGTGTGAAAGTAAGTGGAAGTGAGTATTGAGCAACATTGAAAGCGGCATCCATGACATCATGATTACGAAGAAACAAACACCCGTGAAGAGTTTAAGGTATGGCATGAAGCATCCGACATTTTTTTCTATTTTATAGGTTAATGAAGTCAATATTTGTATGTGATATTTTTGAAGTCACTCTTTCCCGCAATTTGTAGAAAATCACAAAAATAGAAAATATGTCATGGAAGGGAAATGTGTGAGATAAATTTATCTTAATTCTATAAGTATTAGTGGATGATAATATTTTACAAGTTAATTATCTCTTGAATTATAATTTATTTGAGACTTTATTTGAGACTGGTAGAATGTAAATAGGGAGAATGTCATTACAATAGAAGTATTGAGCTCTCATTTGCAATAGAAGTAATTACAAATTGCATTTACCTACATTTTTTGTTGGAGATAACAGCTAGTCTTAGAGTTGTAGAAGTTGTCACCTTATTTTTTGGAGCAGAGTACTTTTTTAATATCATGGATGTGCTTGCAAGTTCACTAATTTGTCATCTAGCGAAGCCATGCCTCATAACCAATGTATCCCCATCATGTCTCTGGTTTGTTTTATACACTCACTTTCACCTGATAGTAGCTACAACTCTTTATCAACGTCTTTAGGTGCAAAGGAGAACCAAATGAGCCATCTCTACATAGGAAAAAGGCTAAATCGAGCATTGCATGGTTCGACACTATAGACGAGGAATTAATTGTACTAACACCCGTCATGTTGGAAATGACAAAAAATGAAAGTGGTTCTTCAATAAAATGGTGGAAGTGATTTTTGAACCAAGTTACTTCGATACTTCCTTTCATGGACAATCATGTGTTGGTTGTTTCCTCAACAACTCCCACCGAAACTGAAACTCTTTTACTCACTTTCCTTTATAAATATTCTTCTTTAAAGGGTAAGGTGTAATTATATTCTTCTTTTAATAGGTAGTTTTGGAGGAGCATATTGTTCTTTATTTACTTGTTATTAGGGAATAAGGCAATACTCGTTACTTAAGTTACTAGATTGAAGGAAGTACTAAAAACTCATATTTTTTAAGGCCATATTCGTTATGTTCTTATGAAATGTTTATATATATATATATATATATCGGGTGGTTTTGCAAGTCACAATTATGTCATTATGAAATCCCTCTCTAAATTCTCTTAAAATCATAATTAACAAAATATTTATTTGAACTTTCAAATCAATGCCAACAAATGGAAACATGAATAATCATGCTTGAATATGTTACTAAGATTTGGTAGCTTAGAGGTACTTTTGCATTGGCAGTGCTCATCATGCGAAAGTGACCAAGAAAATTTTCTCCTAGTGACTTTATAATTATAAGGTGATTTTCTAAAGTTGAGTCTTTTTATTTTTTAATGTAAAAGTGACTTTATGATGTTTTGAGTAACTTTAATGACTTAAGTGACCTCAACGAATGATTAAGTTGTGACCTTTGATCTTGAGGGAAAGTGAATACTCACTCATGGGAGATCAAGGGTTAGAGGAGTTACAATTCGAAATTTCTTAAAGGCATCTCATTCAGAGAAGGAGGATGCACTTTTGAGGACAGCTAGAGGGAAAGTAAAAGGGAACGAATCCCAAGGAGAGTTTCTTTGCTTAGAGGAAGAGAGTTTTAGCAGTTGGAGTTGGAACGCATCCCTAGGGGGATAGGCATGCATTCGTAGACAATTTTTCAGTATTGAAGAGGAGGTCGTACAACAAGGAATCCATACAGTACGGATTTGAGGAGGTAGTACAACAAGGAGGTTGTATAGTACAGATTAGAGGAGGCGATACAACATTTATTTGCTAGGTTTTGCAGTCACTGTTAGCACAAAAATCAAGGCTGAGTTTTGGCACAGATTTCAAGGTGTTTTGTTTCTACAAATTAATCTGTACAACAAGGTACAGTTGTGTACTTTTCTGGGCACATATTTCGAGACAAATTTCTGTTGTTTAATGAGTGGAGAGTTTGTACCTTTGGTAGGAAATCTGGTTCATATTTCAAGATTGTTTTGTAAAATGGTTATGTGAAATTTTTGCTCAGATACGGTGAAAGTACAACTCATTAAATGTTGATTGTAAACTGTTGATATACTCATAATTTTTCCTTAAGCCGAATAAAGAGACACTCTTCTCAAAATCTGTCCTATTCTGAATATTTCTCCAAGTGTTTATGCATAGAGTTTTGTGCCAAATGTGAGTTACTGTCTGTTGTTCATATTTGTATTCCACTGCTATTTTATTTCAGAACTTGGTTAATAGTATTTCAGCTCATAAATAACAATGGTATGGCAGTTAGATATTTATAGGAGGCTAAAATCTAATTTATTCTATGTGTATGTTGAAATAAGATGAATTTCTACATGGTATCAGAGAAGGTGCTCTGAAGTTTCAGTGGGCAGATTTGGCACTTGGGACAACAAGTAATTTGTTCATACATTTTCTTGAAGAAGGCAGAAAAGGTTCTTTGTCAGGAGGACAAAGATGACTTCCAGCATCAAGTTTGAAGATAGATTGGAGGGATTCTCCAACTACTTGCAGTGGAATGTTAGAATCAATAATGTTCTCAAGGAGAAAAAATTGTGGTCGTTTGCGAACACTATTGTGCATGTACCTGCTTCAAATCCCATAGCTCTTGATGTTCATGAGGTGAAGGAAGAGAAGACTCAGAGAATCATCTTGGATGGGGTCAAAGACCACCTTATTCCACACTTGGATGAGAAGAATACAACCAATGAAATGTGGGTAGCACTGAAAGAGTTGTATGAGGCAAAGAACGAGAATCAGAAAATGGCTCTTTGGGACAAGCTCCATGGAGCTAGGATGGTCAAAGGAGAGAGTGTGGCCACCTACCTCACTTGGGTTGCATAGGTGAATGATGAGTTGGCAGCTATTGGAGAAGTCATTCTTGACTCAAAGTTGGTGCAGATATCCCTCAAAGGATTCACCAAGGAGTGGGAGGGTTTTGTCAAGTGTGTGGTTGGGATAGAGAAGCACCCTGATTGGAGCAGATTGTAGGGCGATTCTATGAAGGAGGAGATATGGGAGGGGTCTCAAGAAAAGGAATTGGATGGTGCGGATGACAAGAACGTTGCTCTTATGGAAAAGGGAAATGACAATAAGAAGGACATGAGCAAGGTGAAATGCATTGCATGTCAAAAAAATGGCCATTATGTTAGTCAATGTCCAAACAAGAAGAAGAAGAAACCAGAACCAGAGGTGTCAGCTTCAACAGAGGTTGCAGAGTTTGCTAAGAGACATGAGAATGAGTTCTCTCTCATGATTGGTCCCATGGGAAATGGATGCCTAGTGTTCGAGGACATTGAGTCTTGGTTTGTGGACAGTGGATCCTCTCGACACATGACCAGGTTGAGGTTAGTTTTCCTCAATCTTACAGAGATAGACTCATACTGTAGAGTGAATTGTGGAGTCAGCCCACAACTTGCAGCAAAGGGAGTTTGAAGGGTGATATTCCAACTAGAGTCAGGAGGTCTTATGGAGGTTGGTGAGGTGTTATATATTCTAGAGTTGACAGTTAATTTGCTCTTAATGTTAGATTTGGATGGGAGTGGATTTGGAGTTGTCTTCTACAGTGGACATGTGTTTTTATACTCTGTAAGAGCAATTGTTGACACAACATTAATGCTTGGTGTCAAGTATGAGGGATTGTACATGTTGTTGGGTAGACCTATGTTGGGGTCCAGTGGATTTTTGGACTCAGATTCTATGTCGGAGAGTTGGAAGGTAGCACGAGAAAGAGAGTTGATCCATGGGACTCATTCTTCTTCTGGGACTCTCATTGGACTCAAGAGGCATGGGTCGACATAGATGGATGCTCAGGAGAGTGTGCAATCTCCTGGGAGCATGTCTTCAGTTCATGGTACAACGGAGGTAGCAACAGAGGCTTCCAATGTAGTGGGAGTAGTGGCTTCCTATTCAGAGGGAGAAAAGACTTCTAGTACAGAGGGAGCAACTATGGCAGTTGATGAGATGGAAACAGATTCTGGTGTTAATACCAGAAGTACCTCTCTCGCTAAGAGGGAGTGTTGATATTTGGTAGCTTGGAGGTACTTCTGCATTGGCAGCGCTCAACATGCGGAAGTGAGCAAGCAAATTTTCTTTTAGTGACTTTATAATTATAAAGTGACTTTATAAAGTAATTTTATAAAGTTGAGTCTTTTTATTTTTTAATGTAAAATTGACTTTATGATGTTTTGAGTCACTTTAATGACTTAAGTGACCTCAACGAATGATTAAGTTGTGACCGTTTATCTTGAGGGAAAGTGAAGAGTCACTCATGGGAGATCAAGGGATAGAGGAGTTATAATTCAAAATTTATTAAAGACATCTTATTAGGAGAAGGAAGGCACACTTTTGAGGAGAGCTAGAGGGAAGGTGAAAGGGCATGAATCCCAATGAGAGTTTCTTTGCTCGGAGGAAGAGAGTTTCAGCAGTTGGAGTTGGCATGCATCCCTAGGGGAATTGGCACACATTCCTAGACAAGTTTTTAGCACTGAAGAGGAGGTCGTACAACAAGGAATCCGTATAGTACGAATTTGAGGAGTCCGTACAACAAAGAGGTTGTACAGTACAGATTAGAGGAGGCCGTACAACATTTATTTGTTGGGTTTTGCAGTCACTCATAGCACAGAGATCGAGGCTGAGTTTTGGCATGGATTTCAAGGTGCTTTTCTCCTGCAAATTAATTCATACAATAAGGTACAATTTTGTACTTTTCTGGGCACATATTTCGAGACAAATTTGGTTCAAATTTCAAGATTGTTTTATATAGTGGTTATGTGAAATTTTTGCTCAGATAGAGTAAAAGTACAACTCATTAAATGTTGATTGTAAACTGTTGATATACTCGGAATTTTTCCTTAAGCTGAATAAAGAGACAGTCTTCGGAATATTTCTCCAAGTGTTTATGCAAAGATTTTTGTGCCAAATATCGTCTGCTATTCATATTTGTATTCTGCTGCTATTCTATTTTAGAAATTGGTTAATAGTATTTCAGCTCATAAAAAACAGTGATATGATTGTTAGATATTTATAGGACGCTGGAATCTAATTTATTTTAAGTGTAAGCTGAAATAAGATGAATTTCTACACATGTCGACAATGCTATCTACTTGTATACATACACTTTCAGGAATTAATTGTCCAGGACTAACTACTGGAAATATTTTTTTGCAGAATTCGGATGAGGAAGAACACCAATTTGGACCCAAGAGATTGGAAATGATGTTCCTGCACGGATCGAAATGAGAAATTCTCGTATTTTCGTCCATGAAATAGTATTTAGGTACTTGGAAAGTATTGAAAGAATTGTGGAAAATGGAATGTTTCTTCGACAATACTTTTTTATAAGTTAGAAAATGGGAGGATGGGAAGTTGTTGCTGATACTATGTAAATGACCCAAGAGACCCGAAAATTCAATGATTCTCCTCATAGGATCCTCTCTATATGCATGTCATAAGCTATTTCTCTATTTCTAATTATGTACTAGGAATGGAGTACATATCCACTATTTTATATTTCTTCATGGCTTTGTTTTCCTATCAATATAAGGATGGCTTCTTTTCCATATCAATATAACGACCAGCTTGTGAAAGTTTAGGTGAGAGCCATGGAGCTTCATCCGTCATTTTGAGGGTCCTTCATATTCAAGAGGATGTAGGTATGAGCTTCTCAAAATTGACTTTTCTAGGCGCCTACAAAGGTGCCCACTCAGCGGTTAAACTCTTGCTTAAGACTTTCATGGCACGTTAAATTAACAGCAACACACTTCTTATCTCTTCGAACACGTAACTTGTGAAATGACTCCTACACAATTTGCGCCTCAAACTCCTACCATAAACACACCTCTCGAAAAAATTGTAAACCCATGGCAAAGATATATGTCGAAATATATGTCGAAATATATATTAAGAAGAGAAATATATGTCGAAATATACTCTCCGTTCGAAGTATGTATTAAGAAGAGAAGTATGTAATGTGATGGAAAGATAGACGCGCATTCCTTGCTTTAATTTCGTTCAATTTGAACTGGTCGTATTCAACATACAGCGTTTGTTGTTGACTTGACAGGTGCGTTTAACTTTGACGAAATCACGCCGGGCTTATGAGATCTACATAAGTTCGCGTTAATTTAAGTCCATTGTCCGTTTGGCGATCAGATGCACACTCTGCGAAATCAAACGTTGACTTTGACTGGGTAGAGTGTTCGTCCGAACGCCATATGTTCAAAGGATGAGTACGACTCACTTATAAATAGAGCTTTATTTCCCGTTTCTAATCATTCACGTTGCCTTCCAGCTCTCCGTTATTTTTCCAGCCAATCTCTCGTTACATTTATCTCGATAGACATATTCGTTCATCATTTTATTGTTTTCTTAGGGTAGACTGTATTTCGTCTATAAAGCGGAGGCGTTTATTGAAATTCTAGCATGGCAGCCAGGGTGGTGTATGGCATCATGATATACGTTTTGCTAATCTCTGCGTTCTTTCCAACAGCGATTTCCAGGCCTAATTTTCTGCTCGAAGCCACTGTTGACTCCAAAATTAAGGATACCTCCAATACGAATAACATCTCTGAAGCTTATATTGAAGAAACCAATAAAGCGCCTGCCATTGATATAGAGTTACTGAATGATAAGCTTCCAAAAGACGGTTATACTCCCTCGGCTCCTTCAGCCTGCCATAACATGGTGATAGACACCGTCGGCGCTGCGCGTTATAGTTGCTGATGCAGATTAAGTCGACAAATTATTCTATTATTATTCACTTCATATCTCCTTAACCATGACATGAGATTGGGAAAAGAGATAATCATGTCTTTGGGAAATCAAGAAGTAATTCATATCTGGTTCCATTACTTTGTGTGTTAGATCAATTTTCATCCATCCATAAATATGAACTTTACATGAAAGAGTGTTGTTTTTCACGCAATGTGCTTTCCATAAGCTAAGGTGCACATTAAATCTGTGAAACAACTTGTGCAACCTCGCTATCAATTTAAAGGATTTTATGGGTCATTTCGCAGAAGACAGCTTTTAGACGGGATTAAGAGAGCATTCGTGGTGAAAATTTCTTTAATTAATTGGAAATCTCTCTATATTGTTAAATCACAAAAACGTTGTAGATTTTCTGGGCAATTTGCGGATTTTTGTCTGTTGCCAATCTGGTGTATATGCGTTTTTTCTTTCATTGTCAACTTTTCGGATCAACCCTTGATCCATCTTGTGGAGTAAGGCTTTTAATACATAGAAAGAGTGTCGCTTCCATTTATCTTAGCCCATTTTGTCTCGTGAAAATTGTTTCAATACATCAAAATCATGAAAATTGTTTCAATACATCAAAATCGTATGCTATACGGCTGATATCTAAATATTAAAAAACAATGAAGGATACGAAATAAGATTTCATTCTATATCTTTTACCCGATGTGAACGGTACTCAATATATATTTTTTTAACATGTTAATGAATTTTTTCTTTTAATAATTATTTTAAAAGTAATTATCTAGAAGTCAAATCCCCCTGTTAGTGTTATTAGTGCTATTGTTTCAATGCAGAAACACAAAAAAAATTAGTAAGCTAAAGATTGATGAGGCCCAGGTCATGTGCCATCTCACGGTGATTTGAAATATTAGATGCTCTTGGGTGTTCTCCAAATTACAACCATGTTATAACAAAAAAATTGAAATTAATTATCGAGAAGAAAATGATAACTAATTTGTATTATATGGAGGTTATTTGTAACGAAGAAAAAAACATTAAAATAGCAATAATTTTTAGTTTATATATATATTTGTTTTTTTTATTATATTGAAGTTATTTTTAATCAAGAAAAAAAATATTAAAATAACAATAATTCTTAGTTTATATATATATATTTAGTTTTTTTATATATATATTTGATATGGATAAAGATAATGTGCCACCCTTTCATAAAGCATGTAAGTAACGTCTTCTTATTTTTGGACAAGGAAAAAAACTTAACATAAAACTTGTCGTTTCTCTATTTATTTAATAGCATAAATTTTTATTAATTTTGTAATTCTCGGTTCTCAAACATTTCTCCATAATTTTTTCAAGTGCTTTGTGCATGTTGTTTCAATAATGCTTAGATTTATCACAAATTTTTATGAGAGCCATATTGTCATGTTGCTGGACAACTTTCGGCCGGATGGTAGAATCATTCAACTTTCTTAGCCAGTAGGGGCACTGCAGCATTTCAACTCAGCCGCAAGGCCACACTGATTTACTTGGCCCTAACTACACCTTACTTCTTCATTTTCTTTATTATTTAATAGTTATGTGTTTTTCTTGATGTTTAAAACATCAAGAAACACACATAACTATTAAATAATAAAAAAAATGAAGAAGTAAGATAAGTCACCAAAAAATTAGCAGTTTGTCTAGCTTAGATCGCGCCACACATAGAGAAAATTTACAAGGGATCTTTCACTTAGTTTACACAAAGAACCTCTTCGAAAACACAAAAGACTCTTCTTCGATGAGTCATTTAGAACCCTTCCTTCGTTGCCTCAATCAGAAGTCTGAACAAAACTCTTCTCCTTCCATGCTTCATCTCTAAAATGCTCACACTTAATCCTCACACTTAGATGATTTCAGATCACTTGTTGTTCTCCAACTTTCTTTTCTTCAAATGTTCTTCTCCACCGTGCATAAATAGGCGCCCATCCTAGGAGATGTCTTGCACCCTTTCTTGGAGTAGAAGCACCCTTTTGGTGGCTTATCAACTTTTAACTTGGGCTAAATTTGCCTAAGTGGGCGTGCGTGCCTGCCTTGGGAGAGTCGTTCGATTCACCCAAGCACACCCACTTTTCTCTTAGCTAACTCATCATTTCCATTTGAGCACCCAAGTCGTGCCTTCACCAATCGTTCAACCTCTCTGCATGGCTAAGCGTCCATCACACATCTCCTTGGTCACTCCCTTGGGCAGGTTGGGCACCCAAGGTGACCAAACCTGCCCAATATTGAGTTTTCCTTCCATCTGGTTAGACGAACGTCCTGCCTGCCAAAGTGCCCAAATGATGTCCTCCATTTTGGTGGGGTGCTCATTTCCTTTGATGGAGTGCCCACGTTTTTTCAAGCCTTCATATTAACTTCTACCATAAGCATCCTTTGGGAGAAGTCGTTCTTTGGCACAACATGCTCCCAAGGAACCCCCACTTCCCCATTTATGAAGATCCGTCGTCTCTTCGTCTGAACTGAGCACTCTCTCCCCCTGAGTCGTCTGTCTTGGTCTATGGTGGAGGTGGTCTTGGTCTACAATTGTTATGGGATCTCGGTCCTCTCTTCCTATTTCTTCTGCTTCGTCTTCCAAGTCATAATCGTTGGTTTCCTCCACACCCTTCTCAGATTCGATTCTTGTTTCAATTTGCCCAAGTGAAAATTTGGACTTTCTTTCGATACACTGCTTATCTTC
This sequence comes from Picea engelmannii, assembly GCA_009831015.1. Taxonomy (NCBI): domain Eukaryota; kingdom Viridiplantae; phylum Streptophyta; class Pinopsida; order Pinales; family Pinaceae; genus Picea; species Picea engelmannii. Next base: position 502,053 of record ML776683.1, on the reverse strand, counting down.
TAGTGATTTTTGTCGGATGCATGATTTGTCCTTCTCCAAAAAAGTGCCAATGGTTCCTGCAACATTTCTCTCTTGCGGTGCCTTTTGAAGCTACTCTTGACCCATCCTTCCAATAATGACCTTCGTTGAAGTATCTACATTTATCAAATTTCATTTCTTCTTACCTATGCTTTCCAGAATAGGTTTGCGCAAATCCTTCTTTGATCGCTATGTCACATGAAGGGGAGTGTTTACTTCTTTGACTTCCACTATCATCCTGATCCCAGAAATCCTTGGCTTCCACCCCAGATTTCTCTTGTTTTTCATAGGCACACTTGATACTCCAGCTTTGTCCAAAAATACGAACTGATTCTTGGAGATCATGGGGACAACTTTGGAAGATTTTAAAAAGTCAAGTCCCAAGGTCATTGTATGATTGTCTAACGGGACAACCACAAAATACAAGTTGTCAAACCATCCTTCTATCCTCAGAGGTGTCAAATGAATCAGCCCTATTTATTGCTTCACCGTAGATTTGACTTCCTTGTACTAACCTATGTCGACCTTTGTTTCACAGTGAAGTGACTTGGCAATACCTTCTCCAATGAAACTATGTGTTGAGCTTGTGTCAATGAGCGCTGCAACCTTCAATCCATATATTGTCGCATCCATAGAATGAAGCCCTATCTTATCGTTGTTCTGTTGAGTGTTGCCACTCTTTTCTCTATCTTCCATGAAATCCATTAGTGTGCTCAATGCCTTCAATGCTTCATTTAAGGTATGTTGAGGTTGAACTACTTCCACCAAAACTTCAATCTTACTTTTATTTGTTCCAGGCGACGCTTCCTTCTATTGGACCAACCAAACCATCTTCTTTTCTTCTCGACAATCACCTTCAGCATGGGTCATCATACAAAAAAATTCTACAACATTCCTGTCCACTAGTTGTTGCTTTTCCATTGAACTGACCTCGCATGGTTCACATCGAGTGTCCTCCTCAACGGACGCACATGCTGATGAGCACAAAATCGCCTTATCCTTTCTTTCCAAATTTTTTGATGGAAGCGGGTCTTGCTTGAACTTCCCAACTTGTCTCGGCCTCCCTTCCCTTCTTCGGTAAATACTTGGTGAAGTGACTCTTTTGAAAAATGTCACATATAATAGAGAATATGTATATCCGGCTAAACTAGGAAAGGAGTGTTGACGAGCATGAGATCTTTATTCATGGATAAGTATTCCTTCATGACTTGGAATCTTTTGTCATCGCCCAAGAGAGTCTTTATTTAGTCGTCCCACGAGTCCCACCATGGGACGATTCCTTTGAAATTCTCTAGGCTTTGACATGTTGCTTCCATGTTCGTCTGCGACTCTTCTTCAAGGTTCAATCTCTTATTTTCGCTAGAAATCTCCTTTAAAATGCATCCGTCATTTGCTTCGCTCATCACATGTTTTCTACCCATTGAACTCCTTCTAGATTGTCCATCGGTATCAAACTTGCAATTTTCTTTTTTGGCACTCACTTTGGTGACCGTCCACCCACATCTTCGATTCGAAAACTTCCAACAAATTTCTCATCCGAAGCATTTAACCAAAAAATTCAACTTCATTTGACAATTGGACTTTCTTTCAGCCATCCACTCAGCCTTTCCAACCCCGCAATAACTCTACTTGACTCCTTCAACCAAGTCTCCCTAATCTTTTGTCTTCATAGTCCATGATCAAAGTCTTACCAAGACATATCTCACTTCATTCCTTACCAAAAAACTCCAAACTTTTCATTCCCTACTCTTCACCACTGTCACATATGACTCACCAAATTGTTCGAATCGAAAATCACCCTGAAACCACCTATCGTGATGATAACAGTCAAATCGTCCATCAATTGACTCTACATAGCTTGCACTAACGTGTGATTCTCTTGTATGCTCTAATACCACCTACCATGCTATTGGAGAACCTTTGGTTGGAGGGAGGAATCATCCAACGGTCTTAGCAAGTCGTGGCACCACGGTTGTTTAAATCAGTGGCAAGGCCACACCAATATACTTGTTCGGACTACACATTACTTCTTTGTTTCATTTATTTCTTAACATTTATGCATGTTTATTATACTTAGAACATCAACAAGTAAATAGAATACATACAATAATAATGAAATGCTAGTGGGTGGTCGAATCGACCTAACACCAAAATTATTAATACAAAGCAATAGTGTGTCAAGCTTAGCTCGTTCCACACACAAAGAAAGTTTACAAGGGAGCTTCCACTCAGTATACACAAATAACCTATACAACAACACAAAAGACTCTTATTCAATGATTCACCTAACACCCTTCCTTCGTTGCCTCATTTAGAAGTCTGAACAAAACTATTCTCCTTCATGCTTCATCTCTAAAATTCTTGTTGTCTTTTCCTTAGAATGGTGTGACCTGTAATCCTCACTTAGAAAATTTCAGATCACTTGTTATTCTCCATCTTACTTTCCTTAAAATGGACTTCTCTAGTGTGCATAAATAGATGCCCATACTAGGAGAAGGTGCATGCCCTTGCTTGGATATGACGCATCGTTTTGGTAACTTGTCCATTTTTCACTTGGGATGAATTTTCTTAAGGGGGCGCATGTCCCTTTGGTGAGTTGGTCAACCAAGTGCTCCCACTTTTCTCCTAGTTGACTCATTGTTTATTTTTGGGTGCCCAAGTTGTTCCTTGACTGATTCAACCTCTTCAACCAAGGTGATTGAGCTCACCCAACCTTGGGTTTCCCTTTCGTCTAGTTGGAACGATGTCCTACCTGTGGAAGCGCCATTCAATCATCTTTCATTTTGGTGGAGAAAACACGTTTCCCACATTTCATCAAGCCTTCAAATTAACTTCTATCGTAATCATCCTTTTGGAGAATTAGTTCGTTGGCACAATATGCGCCCAAGGAACCCAAACTTCCCCATATATGAAGATCCTTCATCTCTTCATTCGAACTGACACTCTTTCTACTCAATTCATCCATCTTGGTTTTTGGTGGAGGGGCACATGCTTGGGTTGGATTCTCCAAGCCGTACACATATGCATATGCAGACAACCTTTCAAAAATTTCAGATATCTCTTCTTCGAAAAATATTTCAACTCGATTTGCACGGACTTTGGGATTCTACCAGGGCTTCACGTAATGAACACGTGTTGCAATAACTTGAACTATACCATAACAGCATTTTTGGGAAAGGTCCCCAATTTGGACTATATTAAAATGTTGATTTTAATGAATTAGAAATAAAATAAGTGTTTACTTCTTTATGCTTTGAAAATGTATCTATTTAGATGAAGTGAGTGGAAAATGAGGTAAAATGGCGAGATATAAAGGCAAAAATTTCATAGATTAAAGGCTTTTGGCTAACAAATTAGAGTGCTGACATTTTCCCAAGCTTATATTTTGACAAAATTGTGTTCCTTTCTTTTATATAAATGACTCTTGCTTCCCTTAGTAGGCCATAAACATTACATTTGTATGTCTTACTAGCTTCTCTCTATTATCTTTTTCTAGTTTTGACCCCGTCTTTGTTGCTTGTGACTCCTATGCCTTCTTAATCTGTATCTCTTTGAAGATTTCCCTGTTGTCTAGTTTTTCTCTTGAATGAACTTTTGATTTTCTTCTTTTAATATTTTAATTTCTTCTTTTAGATGATCATTCTTATCTTGTATCTTGACACTAGTCTCTTTTAGAATCACATTTTCATATTTTATGTAAATTTCCAACATTTTCATCTATTTGATTTCTTCTTTTAGTTTCTTTATCTTTCTTTTCTTCTTCTTTACCTTTGATCTTGCTAGTAATGTAGATAATGGAACTTAATCTTCTCCTAGGTCTGAGAGTTCAGTTTACTCTTCTATGTCATTAAAACTTGCAGAGGTGTTTTTTTCCATGGTTGTTGGTTGAATTTGTTTATCTAAGGAAGGTTCTCCAATCTCTTGGGCAATGACCATCAAATATAGCTTAATTGATGAAGATTGATTTTGAAATTATTTTTCCTTACTTTTCAAATAATCAAAAAGTTCTTGTTGACTTCTATAAATTTCAGGGGTTCGTCTTTGTGCTTCAAAGTATCATATTCTATGCCTTCTAATAGTACTCTCAAATTCTCTATCATGTTGTTTATTCTTTTCAATCTTCTTGGTTCTTGCTCTTTTTATTCTTGGATGAATTGAAGTTTCACCTTATTTTCTTATTTTCATTTACCTCTTCCTTTTCTTACTTTTCTTTCTTATTATTTGTCTCGGAGCTTGAGATACCTTTTCAACCGCATCATTCCATTATTTTTCTACAACATTCCTTGAAACATATTCTAAAACATCAAAACCATTGGTAGCTAGAAACTCAGGCTACACCACCCCCTTCTTTTCTAATTCATGTGTGATAATAATCTTGATCATGCATGATGATAAAGGGATATTTCTAAATTCATTGTTTTCCTTTGTATACCCTTTGGCATTTTTTTAAAACAATGGAGCAAGTAATATGGAAATTTTAATGGATTTGCTTCATTCAGTGTGCCAACGATATTATGTGATATAAGAAGATGACACTAAACTTGCCTTCACAACTTAATTTATGGATCAGAAATGCAATGTCCTTCCAAGGATCTTTGAGCCAGATCCTTGGGACACATGTAGGCCAATTCAAATCATTTTGTCTATTTCTTAATAAAAAGGGTGTTCAAAGCATCTCCTCCATAGGTTTATTATTGAACCATTTCTCTCCTGATTGTGGAAATCCTATAACTTGTTAAATTAAGTTCTTTGAAATGTAGATTACTTATCTATTTTTTTTCTCCATCAAAATATAGTGAAAATGTCTTTTTTACCTCAATATTGTAGCCATCAATTTTTTCAAAGAAATTCAGACAGCCTATCGTTCGGAAAATCCCCCGACTTTCTAGATCAATGATTTCAAGCTCCAACTCAGACGGTTCAAATACAACTGCCATTGTATTTTGAAAAATATTCCTTCTTTATACTCTGAACTTTGAAACTCTCTCCCAAGTTTTTCAGAGTCTACAAGTTCAATTTTTTCACAGTTGCAATATAAGCTTTTGTCTTCAAACTTGTGCAATATTTACTTTGTTTCTAAGCTATATTTTCAAGCTTAAATGCTCTATCCCCATTTCATATTTTTACTAATGAAATGTTAAGTGGAAGTTGAAGATATTTTTAAAGAAAACTAAATACTTGACAACCCCCAACTTTATATGTGTATGTTCACTGTAGGTATCATTTTCATCATAATCTATCTTGCAATAGGGAGGGAATGGAAATTTAATTCGATACCCCTTTTTTTGTTCTTAATTCAGCTATGAATTTGTTTGAAAATGGGTTACCGATTTTGACTTTTATGAGCAAAGGAAGATAACAACTCTTTGCTATTTCATTTTGCAAAAAACAAAGCAACAAATTCGTGGAGGCACAATTTCGTTTTATCACAACAAAAATAATTATTTTGCCACAGAAAAAGCAATTTATCTAATTAGCAAGACTTTGATAATTCAAATTTCTATCTCATAGAATTTTACATGATTTCACTGTATAAAAACTGAACTGCAATAAGTGGCAGACCCGTTAAAGCCTAGCTCAAACCTTTGATGTTGTGAAAATGAAAAATTCCTTCTTTGCAGCCTTACTCTTAATATTTGATTATTCTCAAGTTCGTATGCTAAAGGATTTTAATGTTGGATTGGTTTGACAATATCTCTTTGTTTTATTTTCTTTAACTCATTTGTGATAGTCTGAGAAGAATCTTGTTCATTTAATTTTCAGTTATATCTCTGTCTCTTGTCTTCAAAGGACAATTTCAAACCTTGTTGCCCAAAATTCGCCAAAAAGAAGCTTTCAAAAAATGCTAATTCATGTACTTCGCATCTCTGATGTAAAACCCCTCTTTGATTTCATATACTTGAGACATTAGATGGTTTGGAAAGTAGGGACTATGCTGAGAAATCACTTCCGACCATAGAGCCAATTTTTTCTTCAAAATGTCTATTAATTAGAACTCCTCTAACCTTAATAATATTGCAATCAAAATGCGTTTTGTATGTTTTTTCTCATATTGGAGGAAATCTTGTCTTTATTTCTTTAATTTGGAGAATTAGAAAGTGAGAAAAGAGTACTCTGTTTTTTTTACCAAAAATCCTTTGGTTCTTGTAATGTTGAGTTTAGGTAATAAAAATAAAGGGGTATGGTAATAAATGGAATGGTAAGTATAGAGTAAATGTTAGGTAGATTTGGATAGGATAGAAAATGTATTATAAAAGCTGTAGGGATAAAATGGTGTGTGGGTGGGTAAGTTAGGAATGAAAATGATATAAAAGAGAGTTTGCAAATGATATTTGATGGAAAAATAGGATAGGATGAGATTATATATGGTGTATGGTGGAACGAATTATCTATATACAAAGTTATGGATAAACTTGAGAGGTTAGGATGTAATAGGCATAAATAAACTTTATTCTAATTCTAGTTAAAAATAAAAAAATTAAAACAGAGAACGTTGATTTGTACCATCCTTGATCTTTGAGGATAGAAGTTGATGTAAGATAATGTAGGCTGAAAAACTCGTGCTTTTTGTAACGGACCTCCTGTTTAGTCACAACAAAAAGCCTCACATAACAAGTGTGATTTTTTTGTGTGTGTGTGTGAAGGTAATGATGTCATTATACTCGACAACGCAACATGACGACGAACAAGGCGCAAGCAACTCATGCAACAACAACATGACGACCAAACATAAAAGCACATCAATCACCTGGAAGAAACATACGACATTCAACTGACACGAATAAAAATGACTACCCGCCCGTCCTACCCTGCAATGGTTAGGACCTCCAGGACACATAAGCAGCGCTCAAGCCCAGGTTCCCATCGATTTTGACCATTTAAGGTCTCAAGGCTGGTGAATGTTCTAAGGAACTAGGAGGTGTCTACATCCAGCCTGACACAAGCAGACCAAGCACAAAAAGTTTACAATCCAAGTACCAACATTAATCAATAATAAACAACAATTGCCCTCAAGGGGAAGCGTAAGCTAAAAACGACTTCATCAACTTATCCCATCATTGATCAAGGCTAAAAGGGTCAATGTATACGATTTAAATTGACATTTATTACAGATCAATTAACAGCCTAAATCTAACATAGATTTACAATCTAATAGTAAGTCACCTTCTAATTAGTTGCCAATTTCAATTTGTATTAGCAATGAAACCATTTAGAATTTGCAATTAAGTCAACATATTAATTCCATTTGACATTTAGAACGATCTAAATTAAGATCTAACAACATATATACAATGGTACCAAGTCATAGTATAAATTCTCGTGAAATATTAACATGCTTTAACACAGTGGAATCCTTAAATGCAATGCTTGTTGAGTCATTAAAATTTACTAGGCCGTTCTCAAGGTGGTTCTTAAGGGAATCATCATTAAACAAGGGAGTCCTTGCATTATTTCTTGAAATTCCTTTGAAAATGTCAAAAGTGAAAATACTAAAACAAGTGAGAAGGTTTAATCAAAATTTATAGGAGAAATTATTCTTAAGAGAGGTAATGAGTGCTTACTGTTGATTACAAGGTGAGTGGAACCATTCTAAAATTTAACTTATTGACCCACCCCTTTTTTTTAACCAAACCTTTCTTTAATATTTAATTCCCTTCCTTGGTTAGACTAATAGTCACCATTTAGAATCATTCTTCTCAACTGAAATTACCACCTTAGTAAACATTTCATTTCATTGCTCAATTGGATAAAAAAAAAGGGCATTCTTTTATCAACTACTCTTCCAAAATTAGCACTCATTCCCCATCTTAGCTGGCTTTTCGGTCCATCACCGTTGGCAAGCAATTGAAGACCACAGTTATGATAAGTGGAGTCACAATTAGCAAAAATCGTGAATACAGGTTTAATCTGCTATGAGATTTAATCCAGCATTTTTCTTAACACAACATTAATCTTAACGCTCCACTGTTTGAATTAGGTATAAGGGAAATTAACCAAAAATCTACAATAGAAGGGGTGAAATCTACAACAACATAGTCAGAGTTTTCAGCAAAACAAAGGGGCGTTAACAACCAGAGAGAAATCAGTTGGGAGCCACCATTCGTGGGCATTAACCCTGGTAAAATCCAGTGTAAAAAGGGAGTCTGTGACTGTCAAACGATGGAGGAGGGACGCAAATATATAATACCAACTATGTAGAACATACAGGGATTACATTTGTGATATCAACCATACCGTGCCTCTTAAATGGTAAGGATAAACATGCTATCCACTAATAAAATACTGAGATGGAAGGAACTTCAATGTGGCTGAAAAAAACGCAGAAATAAGGGTTCGTGAGAAGGACGCACAGGTCGTCAGAAACACAGAGGAGATCTAGTTAGAGGGCATGCAGGTGGGAGGGTGCCAACATCGATCTCAAGTGCAAACACAGAGGCTGCCACAATCAACCAAACGCAGAGAGAAGTTGTCGACTCCCAAACACCGAGATCAACAACGCGTTGCTTAGTAAAAAGAAAACATTGTTTTAGTCCATTAACAACTGGATTTCGTAAATTTAAAAAAAAATGTTCAAGGAGGGTAGCAAAGACATCATTGTCTGGGGTTGAAAAAAAAATCCGATTACATAACATCAATCTCCATCTAGAATTGTTGTCTATTGAATATAAAAAAAAATTCTGCTATAACTGGAATTGCCTTAGATATCAATTAGATATAAATTACAGTAAACAATTTAGATATAATTGATAAATTAGATATAATTTACTAAATATAAAATTTGTTATCTCTCACACGCATTAGATATGAATTAGAGGGCTAAACGCATAAACGCAGGGCTATAATTAGATGCATAAATGCATAAAACAATGCATAGGTATCCTTTTTACATCTATTACATAACCACAATTCTCGGGGTAATATTTTACATCCTTCATATAATTAAAATTGTTGGAGTAATAAAAACAAGTCAATTCAACAAGAACCAAACGTAGATAAGAGTTAAATACTTTTTACATCTCGGGGTACTGATATAAAAAGGCTGACAACAGTAAGAGAATGATAGGGTCATAAGGAGAACTCATCGAAGGATCGCATGGATTCTATCAAAGAAGGCGCAGAAAAATAAACATCAAGGAAGCAAGATAAACCATAAGCAGAGGCCGTACTGGAATGCGCAAGTCAACAATCAGGCAAGGACATCCACAAAGGTAAATGGCTAAAAGGTTCACCTTCGCTTCATCATCTTCGCATGGAAAAGTAGGGCGTTGAGATCCATAGGTATTTTAACGCTAAGGCGACGACCGTAGATCAGGATCTTGGACGACTGCTCAGGCGAGGACTGTTGAGATAGGAATGAAGACTAAACAATCTCAGGGTCACAATCAACACCATAGGGTGGTCACGACATGCAGGAAAAAAAGGCCCTAGGAGACAACAACCAAAGAGCTAGGCTCATAAAATTTCAGCTATCAATCTAAACATCCAATCTACTTACATAATCAACATGCAGATCCAATCATAAAAGCTACAACATTCTACCATTTAAACAAAGAAAGTGTATCGTTTCCTATTCCCTCGCTCTGAGTGACGTCCGCGCGCTCTGTGAAGCTCCCGCTCGCCGACCGTCGAGACTTCACCGGTACCTCCCAGCCGATGCTAGGGGTACTGTTCTTTCCCCTTAGCCCCCCGAGCCGCAAAGGGGCCACACACACTATCCAGAGGTTCCGACTAGCTCCCAGCTTACCTTGCAAGGCCGAGCTACCACTCCTCTCCGAGCTCCCACAAGTAAATTAGTCAAGTCGATTTTTTTGCAGCGTAACATTACGTAAACAGAAGATGCCCCTTCATCCTTCTCCTTCATTTTTTAGAGTTTTGAACTTCTTTCCTTTCCTAAAATCTCATTTAATTAAAGTTTTTAAAAATAAATTCCTAAAATTTCCTCTCCGTACAAGTGTCACCCATCCCCTACATTCCTCCATTATTTAATTTCTTTAATTAATTAATTATCTCAATTCCCTGACCCACCTAGAGTTACTCGTAGAATCACTCCTAGGTGTCCCCAAATTCCCTTACAGGTTTTAAGGGCTTTCCATATTATGAAGTTGCTAATTCAGTTTAAAATTAGAAATGTCTTAATGGTCGATTCTTTACTAAGTTGACTTTCTACTTTTTCCCTTAAGTTCCCCTTTTCCCCTTTTTATGTTACCTCTTTTCCCTAGTTTCCTATTTTTTTTATTTTCCCTCTTTGTAACGACCCTAGTTGTATAAAGGTTTAATAATTATAAAGTAAAAATTAATTAGGGGATTAATTGTCTTAACAAGGTATTAATTAAACGAAGATTGATCTAATGATATTAATTAAGTAAGTTATTGATTAATTAAAGGTTATAATTGTGATTTAATTAATTAATAGTTTAACTACAAATTACATTTAATGACATGAGTAATAAATTTAAGAGATTAATGATATATGTTATAAAATGGTTGCGTACCCAACAAGGGATAACCTGTTAATCCCGAGAGGATAAAACATTAAAGGAAGGGATAAGGGGAGGACAGGGGGGCAGGTAAGGAAGAAGAGGTAGGAGTCGGTGAAGGAGGGATAAGGAAGGGAAGGAGTTGGACGGGAGGGGATTCTACGGGAGGTTGGAGGGATGAATTTTGGGGGGAGCTCTAGATTTGCAGAGAGAGAGAGAGAAGTGAAATTTTGGGAAGGGGATTGTATTAGTGCACGGGGGTTGCTGGAGGTTTTGGGCACGGGGGCCAGGATATCCGTTGATATCCAGGATATCCATTAATATCCTGGAGCTAGGGAGTTAACTAGTTGGCAGGGAGGAACTAGGTTTTGGGCAGTGTTTTGTAGAAGCGGTCAAGGAGGCAAGCGGCAGACAAACAGAGGTTATTAGCATCAGGTTTAGGTATTTCAAATTTTGCAATTGTTTGTAATCAGTTATTAAATTTATTATATGTTGTTAAATTTAAGTTAACAAAGTTATTATTATGAAGAATATTACTCTGTTATGAATTTTAATAAAGAAATTGATGTTTTTAATCACTTCGGCTCCTTACATATGGTATCTTTTACGAATAATTTCACTTATAAATACTTTAATTGTCATGCCCAATACCACCCAGCAAGCAAAGCATCTTAAGAAGAACACTAACGCCAAAAGGTACATAGCGCTGGTGAATGCCAAAACGGGGCTGGCAGTTGGAGATAATTGTTTAGATGTGTGGTTTAATCCTATTTAATTATCGAACGTGGTAATTATATAACCTTACAACATTTTTTTAATGTGATTAGGTAAATGTTTAAAAAAAAAAAAAGAGAGAGTAAACATGCTAATGGATACCCTGATAAATGCAAGAAAGTTATGAACAATAAATCTAACCCATTAATTTTGGAGGACAACTAAGAATATGCCAGCATCTTCAATGCATAGCCATCAGATCAGGGTTTAAGGTTAATTAAGATTAAAAGATCATTAATTGTGCCATTGTCAATAGGTGTACGCATATCGGCGTAAATTAATAAACATAAGGTTAGAAGTCACTTTAATCAAGTTGTATGCGAAAAGTTAAAAGGCTTAGACTAGGACAAGCGGGAAGGAGGCGGCATATGCACTAGGAGAGTAAGCATAAGAATTGGCGAGTATGGCGCAAGGCTAGCATAACTGCAGGGCAAGGGAACCAATAGTTCTTTTCGTAGGGGCGAAGAAACTAATCTTAGATGCTTAAACCTAACCCTAACCTAGCCAATCCCCTAATGGAGTAATGTCTGTTTACAGACAAGTAAAGAAAACTTACGCCTAACCCTGTTTCTAGTTTGAGTAGCACTAATTTGAAACATCCTGGAACTCACCCTGACAACTTTGGTGGATGCATGTAAAAGAATACAGGATGGTCAGGACTCGAGGGATTCGAGGTAGGGGAGCATCGTCGCAAGCACCGCCAACACTGCCAGCGCCACCACCACCATCACCCGAACTAGCCCTCATACTGCGCTTGTTGGAAGCCATCAACGATACTTTAAAGGGGTGATAACCGGTAGGGACTGAAGTGGAACCCCCACCGTCTGGAACGGGTAATCCAGAAGCATCAAGGGATTCAGGGGGAGGACCTCCACCTGAAGACATCACGCGGGAATTGCAGAAGATCAAACTTCCGGAGTTTTTCGAGGGTCGCGTCGGTGAATGTGCAGAAGCATGGTTGGAAGGCATGAACAGGTGTTTTTCCTTAAGGGACTATGCGTCCAACTCAGAGGTGAAGATCGCCATTTTTTAGTTAAGGGACAACGCCTAGAACTGGTGGGGAAACTTGGAAAGACAACTGCACCTTACCCTAGACACAGTATCTTGGGAACTTTTCGAGGAGAGGTTTCGGAGGAAATATCTACCAGCGTACTATGAGGAACAACAGGTAGGGGCATTTCATGCCTTAGTACAGGGAAACAAAACTGTAGAAGAATATGAGATCAGGTTTATGGAATAGGTCAAATATGTTTCGTATATGGACAATGACCAACGACACGCAGAGCGCTTCGTCTATGGATTGAACCCTAAGATAAGAGCCATGGTGCAGATGTGGAAACCGTCTTCAGTAGCGGAGGCAGTGGAAAATGCGCGTTACGTGGAAGAACACATGAACTTAGCCGGGGGTGCAAGACCGACATTTCCGCATCGCCCTGGATTCGTAGGACAGGCCCCGAGGACATTTCCTAGGGGAGGGGGCTCAAGGCCACCGCCATATGGTAACAGAGTCACACCAAGGACAGTAGCTGTAGGGATTTCAATGGTAGCGAGTGCAGCATCTCTTTCATCGCCAACGGTGCAGACCGGACCACGACCATCTCAGGGAACAACGAGTAGGGGCAGGGGTTCCAAGGGAAGGAACTCATTTCAGAGACAGACACATAACAATGCACAGGTTCAATCTTGTGTTACCTATTGGGGGTGCGGGGGACCCCATTACCAGCGTGACTACCCAGAGTTACAATCAGGGTTCGTACATAGAGAAGGAAAGGCACTAATGGGGAGAGCAAGTAGCAACCACTAGATTTACACAGCGATTAATAACCGCCAGGCCGAACATCAATCCACGGTGGTGGATTCGTCAGGTACGCTAAATCATAGCAATGTTAAGGTTTTATTTGATTCTGGTGCGACAGATAGTTTCATTTCACCATATGCATTAGAAAAGAGTGGGTTGGCAGCCTATGAGCACGATGACTTTAAAGAAGTCGAGATGGCTTCGGGGGAAAAACAAGCAGTAGGACCTAGTGTCGATATTTGTATAGTAGACCTAGGAGTGTGTACTACCAGGTTAAAGGTATACGTCACTGCTCTTGGGGCGTATGACCTAATCATTGGAATGGATTGGTTAGAAACTCATCGAGCTTTGGTAGATTGCTTCGCAAAAAGGGTGCTTTGTGTCGATGATGAAGGAAGACCAGTACAGATCCAGGGTGTACAGAGAAAAGTGTCATTACGCTTTATATCAACTATGAAGGTTAAGCAATGCTTGAGACAAGGGTGTCGACTTTATGTAGTGGAAGCAGTGAATGAAAGGAAAGGACCCTCATTGGATCAGTACCCGGTATTCTCAGAATTTCATGATGTTTTTCTGAATGAGTTACCAGGGTTACCTCCTGAGAGGGAGCTTGATTTTACTATTGAGCTAAAACCTGGTGCATAACCAATCTCCAAGACTCTGTATCGGATGACAGTGTCGGAACTTTGTGAATTGCAAATGCAGTTGAAAGAGTTACTGGACTTAGGGCTAATAAGGCCCAGTGTCTCACCTTGGGGCGTACCAGAAATTTTTGTAGAGAAGAAGGATGGATCCTTATGACTGTGTATAGACTACAGGGACTTGAACCGTGCTACATGAAAAATAGGTACCCGATGCCGCGAATAGATGACCTCTTCAATCAGATGAAATTAGTAGCGGTATTTTCAAAGATTGATTTGCTATCAGGGTATCATCAGTTAAGGATTAAGGAAGGTGATATCCCAAAAGATGCCTTTCGAACTCGGTTTGGACATTATGAGTTTGTTTTAGTACCTTTCAGATTGACCAATGCGCCAACAGTATTCATGAGCCTCATGAACGGCGTATTCCGGAAGTACTTAGACCGTTTTGTGAAAGTCTTTTTAGATGACATCCTCATCTATTCCAAGAATGAAATAGAACATGAGGAACACTTGCTAATAGTTTTGTCTTGCCTTAGAGAGAACAAATTGTATGGGAAGTTGTCGAAGTGTTCCTTCTTCCAGAAAGAGATCCACTATTTAGGTCATATCATTTCCGGCGAAGGAATCTCTATGGACCCAGAAAAGGTAAAGGCCATTATGGAGTGGCCAGT
>ML776683.1:423216-484737 GCA_009831015.1 Picea engelmannii | reverse complement strand
AAAAGAGAAATGTGTATATATGAATATTCATTATTACGTAACTAAACCACAGTTGTTTAAAATAAAATTATTAAACCGGATAATTGTAATTAATGAATTTCTCAAACAATTGATTGGTTGTTGTCTTTTATAAAAAGGACTAGACTTGCTCACTGGGTTGGATGCATACATAAATTACTAAAGGATGACAATTTTGATTATTAGTACATACACGAGATTTGCATGTACTAGCTACACATGCATCTCTTTTACATGTACACTAGTATGTATGAGCTTTCTTGACTTACTTACTGATAATGTCAGTTACTTGTTATGAATGTGTGAACTATGTTCTTTTCCTTTGTACCATAAGATACCTTAACTTCAGGATGAAGTTTCCTAAAGGGTGGGTGTATGTAACGACCCTGGTTGTATAAAGGTTTAAGAATTATAAAGTAAAAATTAATTAGGGGATTAATTGTCTTAACAAGGTATTAATTAAACGAAGATTGATCTAATGATATTAATTAAGTAAGTTATTGATTAATTAAAGGTTATAATTGTGATTTAATTAATTAATAATTTAACTACAAATTACATTTAATGACATGAGTAATAAATTTAAGAGATTAATAATATATGTTATAAAATGGTTACGTACCCAACAAGGGATAACCTGTTAATCCCGAGAGGATAAAACATTAAAGGAAGGGATAAGGGGAGGACCCGGGGGTAGGCAAGGAAGAAGAGGTAGGAGTCGGTGAAGGAGGGATAAGGAAGGGAAGGAGTTGGATAGGAGGGGATTCTACAGGAGGTTGGAGGGATGAATTTTTGGGGGAGCTCTAGATTTGCAAAGAGAGAGAGAAGTGAAATTTTGGGAAGGGGATTGTATTAGTGCACCAGGGTTGCTGGAGGTTTTGGGCATGGGGGCCAGGATATCCATTTATATCTAGGATATCTGTTGATATCCTGGAGCTAGGGAGTTACCTAGTTGGCAGGGAGGAACTAGGTTTTGGGAAGTGTTTTGCAGAAGCGGTCAAGGAGGCAAGCGACATACAAACAGAGGTTATTAGCATCAGGTTCAGGTATTTCAAATTTTGCAATTGTTTGTAATCAGTTATTAAATTTATTATATGTTGTTAAATTTAAGTTAACAAAGTTATTATTATGAAGAATATTACTCTGTTATGAAGTTTAATAAAGAAATTGATGTTTTTAGTCACTTCGGCTCCTTACATAAATTTATTACTCATGTCATTAAATGTAATTTGTAGTTAAATTATTAATTAATTAAATCACAATTATAACCTTTAATTAATCAATAACTTACTTAATTAATATCATTAGATCAATCTTCGTTTAATTAATACCTTGTTAAAACAATTAATCCCCTATTTAATTTTTACTTTATAATTCTTAAACCTTTATACATCCAGGGTCGTTACACTCTTTCCCCTTTTTACTTATAACTCAAAAAGGCAGGTGTGGAATTTAACCCCTTTTCCCTTTAATCATTTAATTAGTAATTTATATTTTTTATTTTTTTATTTTTTATTTTTAATTATCAAAAAGATAAAATAATTAATTCCCCCTTTTACATTTATTACCACAGATTTTTTTTTTTTATGAATAACTTAATTTCTTACTCCCTTCATGTTACAAGATTTAACAAAGGTCAAAAATATTATTTAAGTTATTTTTATTTTTATTATTTTTATTTATTTAATTTTTTTTTAGAAGTCAAGGTTCTACCACTAGCGTAATTTAGACTTAGGCCTTAAATTTCGTACTGGGCGACATTTAATTAGGGAAATTGTTTTTTAAAAATTACTTAACCTGTTATTTGTCTTAGGGCCATCTAGGCTCATCCCTCTATCATCAACAACGTGATCTTCCCTTTAGGACGCACTAGGTGCTCCAAGGGTGCCACTTGCCTCATTTGTTCCCTTACGCGATGTTCCCTTTAGGATGCACAACGTGCTCCAAGGGTGCCACTCACCTCTTGACTAATTTGGTAGACATCAATAACCCCTAGAGTCAATACTCTGCCAGGTGAACTTGTGGGAAACAAAGGGCTTCCAAGGAATAGGGCCCCTGCCTTATTGCATGCCCCTTAGAATCATCGTGAGCGATCGTTGCAGTCTACTCTCATGGCATCGTGGGTCCTCTTGAACTAGGTAATTGCTAACCTACATCTTGTGCCATGACGAGAGTGCTAGTAGGCTGTGACGGGGTTGCTATCCATTTCTCTCCCTCAACATCTCTGGTAGTCATGTGTGACCCCTTTACTCCATATGTTAGTCTGGTTGGCAAGCTATTGTCAGCCTGCATCATCAACAAATCATGTCATAACATATCCATATCATATCATCTAGTCAGATGCACTAATATCACAGTAAAACAATCAAACCCCAATGGCACACTCCCTGACTCGATCCGGAGTCCAAGGTTCCATCGATGCCTCTGCATCCTCGAGGTCCAAAACCTTGTACACTTAGTAAAACTGAGTCAATAGCACCTGTCTATGTCCATGTAGTAAAACAACATATCATCAACCCATAACGACTCATAATAAAAATCAAAGTTTTAATCGCATAAAAATCGGGATCACTTGCGAGTAAGTGTCCTCAAAGAATAAGTTTGCTTAGTGCGCTAGAGTAGGGTGTTACATACACCCTCTTGGTCTAAACTTTGTCCCAAAGTTTCATAGTATAAATGCCAAAATAAAGTATACCATAGTATCATAGGTCTATCTATCAAACAAAAATGGAAACTGTTGGCGCATATCATATGTGTCCTCCCAAGTTGTCGAGTGCAGACTATAATTGTCCCACTAGACCTTGACTTGATCTACCGTTTGACGTCATAGCTGTTGAATATGATGATCCAATATGCGGACCGACTCAGCCATGAGTACTCCCTCGTCCGATACCTACAAGGAACTCATGTCAATAACATATGTAGGATCACTAATATAATGTCTCAAAACAAATACATGAAAAACATCGTGCATATGCCTCAAAGAATCAGGCAAGGCTAGTCGATAGGCCATGGGCCCCTTTCTCTCCATAATCTCGAAAGGGCCCACAAACCTAGGAGATATTTTATCTCCCTTCCCAAAATTGATCGAACTCTTATGCGGTTTAACCCACAAGAAGACTCGATCTCCGACCCTGTAACTACGGTCGACATGGTGCGCATCGACATAACTCTTTTGTCGATCCTACGCTTCTTTAATCCTTTGTCTTATTGTTTGCATTTTCTCTTCCATTTCTTGGATCACTTCTGGTCCCACGAGGACCCTATCCTCAAGTTGATTCCAACTCAAGGGCGTTCGACACGGTCACCCATAAAAAAAATTGAAAGGCGCCATCTTAATGGTGCTTTGGTAATTGTTGTTGTAAGCGAACTCCACTAGTGGCAAGAATTCTTCCCAATGTTTTTGTTGGTCCATCACATACATGCGCAACATGTCCTCCGAGGTTTGTCTTGTTCATTCTGTCTTCCCGTCAATATCTGGGTGGTACGTAGTACTAAAGTTAAGTTGGGTTCCCAAGGCCTCTTGGAAACTCATCCAAAATCATCTAGTAAACATCGATCCTCGATCAGATATAATCCTCTTAGGCACGCCTTCCAGCCTCACAATCTCACTCATGAAAACTATGGCTATGTCAAGTGCCTGATACATCGTATGCACAGGAATAAAGTGAGCACTCTTCATCAGAGTGTCTACTACTACGAAAATCGAGTCACGTCTCCTTGCCGTCAGTGGCAATCTAAGAATAAAATCCATCGAAATAACTTCCCATTTCTATTATAGAATAGCATGTGGTTGTAGTAATCCTATCGGGTGTCTGTGTTCAGCCTTTACCTACTGACATTCTAGACATCTGGCCACATAGTTGACTATGTCTACCTTCATTCCCTTCTAGAAGAATAAGGGTTTAAGGTATGCCCTCATCTTCATGACTCCTGGGTGAGCCATGTAAACTTCTCTATGAGCCTCGCTCATGATCAACATCCTCAACTCGTCGTTCGGCGGTCCGTAGATCTGATTTTTAAACCTAAATAATCCATCGCTATCAAATGAAAATCCTTCAAATCATGGTACCATCATTGTGTTTTGTCTAATAAAACCCTTGACCTCTTTGTACCAGTGATCATCATGCTGTAAAGTTAGAATATTTTCACGTAGATTCATCTAAAGAGGCAACACTGAAAAGATGCATGGTCTCTGACTCAATGCATCTGCCACTCGGTTCACTATTCCTTTTATGTAAGTAATCTCAAAATCGTACTCACTAAGCAATTCCGACCAACGCCATTGTCGCGTGTTCAGGTCGCTTTGTGTAAATATGTGTTGTAGTCCACAATGGTCAGTCTTTAGTTCAAATTTTCGTCCAACAAGGTAGTGTCTCCAAACCTTCAAGGCATAAATGATGGCTAATAACTCCAAATCATGCATCACATAGTTCTCCTCAAGCCTTCTTAGTTTCCTCGAAATGTAAGCAATCACTCATCCATCTTGCATCAAGACCTCGTCTAAGCCTTCCTTGTATGCGTTAGTGCATACCAAGAAGTCTGCGTCCATGTCAGGGACCTTTAGTACTAGTGTTTTTGTCAACAACTCCTTGAACCTCCAAAATGATTCCACGCATTTCTTGGTCCGAACAAACTTCTTGTTTTTCTTCTGCAATTCCATGATCAGATTTTTTATCTTCGAAAACCCCTCGACGAACCGTCAATAGTATCCTGCTAAACCCATGAAGCTATGCACTTCTGGGACATTCGTCGCTACAGGCCATTCCATAATAGCCTCGACCTTGGCTCGATCCACAATGATGCCTTCGTCGGAGATGACGTGCCCTAGGTAGTGAATATTCGATTGATAAAAAGAGCATTTGGACAACTTCCCATACAATTTATGCTCTCGCAGACACTGTAGTACCAAGCGTAAGTGCTCATCATGCTCCTCCGTCATCCGAGAGTAAATCAAAATATGGTCAATGAATACTTGGACGAACTTGTTCAAGTGCTCGCGGAACACCCCATTCATCAAACTCATAAATACCCCTGGGGCGTTTATTAGTCCAAACGGTAAAACAGTAAACTCGTAATGTCCAAACCTTGTCTTAAAGGAGGTCTTAGGGACATCCTCCTCCTTAATCCACAACTGGTGGTATCCTGATCACAAGTCAATCTTCGAGAACATCGATCCTCCCTTCATTTGATCGAACAGATCATCGATTTTCGTCAACAGATACTAATTCTTGATTGTGGCCTTGTTCAATTGATGGTAGTCAATGCAGAGCCTCCATGACCCATCCTTATTTTGTATGAAAATAACAGGTGCACCCCACAGTGACACACTAGGACATATTAGTCCCAGGTCCAACAACTCCTTCAGTTTCATTTTGAAATCTTGTAACTACGGGGTCGACATCCGATAAGGCGTTCTTGCTATCGGTTCAGTCCCCGGCTTCAGGTCTATGGTAAACTCCAACTCCCTCTCCAGTGGCACCCCAGGTAACTCCTCTGGAAATACATCCACAAACTCTTTCACCACCGGAAGATGTTCTAGACCTTCCGCTACTCCCTTCTCGTTTAACGCAAGGATCGCATAAAGCTTGCACCCCTTGCGCATACTCTTCCATAGTTGTAAGGAAGAGATGAACCTTAGGGAACCTCCCTGGTTCTGTCCTACAATCACACGTCTATGTCCCTCGTCATCGACCAAGCTCAACCATTTTGTCTTATAGTTGAGTATCACCTCATGCGATTCCAACCAGTCCATACCAATCACGACGTCATAAGATCCTAAGATCATGACGTACATGTTGGCCCTGGTGACAAACTCTCCCAGGTTAAGGATACAACCTTTAACCTTTCCTCCAACCTTTTGTTTGTCTCCCGAAGCCATCTCTACGAAGCTAAACTCATCTTGTTTGACTACCTTTACCTTAATCATTTTTAGCGTGCACCAGAAATGAAACTCTCAGTAGCACCGAGATCTATCAAAATACTAAGGGTCTGGTTAGCAATGGTACCTTTCGTCTCGAGCACTATCGACTGATGCTCTGCCTGGTAGTTATTCACCACTGCATGAATCCGATGGGCCTTGCCCATATCTCCCACGGTACTGGGTTCAATTGATTCGGACAATCTGGTCCTCTCCATAGGGCAGTCGTGCTGGTAGTGTGGCTCCCCACACGTCCAACACCCCTTCTTTGGTTTAGTAGTCCTGGTACCTGAAGTAGAAGATGACGAACCACTAGCCTGGAACCCTGGTCTATTTTGCTGAACAAGCCTAAACTGCTACTGCTGCGGGCGACGCTGCTGCTGATGCTGTGGTCCCCGATAAGGTGTCCACTACTGAGGCGTTGGTCGTCGAGGTGTAGTGAAAGTGGATCCCCTCTGGAAGCCACAATATCCCGGCGTATGCCTGGCTAGTGTTTGATGTTGTTGTGCTCCCGATGAAACCTTCCCTGGTGGTCTCGCTGGAGTCCTGGTCTGACCCCCACTGATAAGATCCTCCTCTGCTATGAGGGCCTTTTGGATGACATCGTGCAAGGTTTGAGGCATCAAAATATTAACCTTTGCACGTAGGTTGTCGTTAAGGCCAAACACGAACCTATTGACCTTAAGTTTCTCAGTGTCAAGGTGCAGAGCATACCAAAGCATCTCCATAAAATGGGCCTCGTATTCGGGCACCGTACGACCTCCCTGTCGTAAGGCATTGAACTCATTGAGCTGACACTCAATGAATTCCTCTGAAAGGTACCTCTCTCAGAACTGTTCCTCGAACATTTCCCATGACACATCTTCGACGGCCATGTTCAACTGTGGTAGGAGTGTCTTCCACCATAAAAGAGTGCTCCCCTTCAGTTGAAAGACCGCCATGCAGACCTTCATGTTGGATGTATAATCGCGAAGTGCCAAGCACATCGCCATGTTCTCCAACCATGCCTCGGTGACTGTGCCATATGGGGTACCAAAGAAATTGGGAAATTTGAACTTCTCGAGTTCACAGTGAATGATACTAGTATCGATCGAAGTGCACGGTGGAGCCTCGGTGGGTGCCAACGCCCTAGCCTCATCTCTGTCCAAACAACTAATCAGTGCCTCAGACATGCGTTGAAAAGATCTCATCATTCTGACTACATCACCAACTGCTATCTGCTCCTGTCCGAGAACCTGCTCGTCTCCCTAGGGTTAGACCCCTCAGGTGTGGATGCTACTGGAGGCATCGCGCCTCCTCCCCTAGCTCCCCGTCGTCTGCCTCCGTAACATCCTCTAACCATGATTACCTACACGCACACAAGTCAAATCAATCAACAATAGTATAATCAATCATATCAATGAAATCCATAGTGATCCCAAGTCGTTGGTCGAACCTCGCTCTGATACCATATGTAACGAACCTCCCATTTTGTCACGACAACAAGCCTCACATAGCAAGTGTGATTTTTTTATTTTTTTATTTTTTTTTTGTGTGTGTGTGAAGGTAATGATGTCATTATACTTGAAAACGTAACACGACGATGAACAAGGAGCAAGTAACTCACACAACAACAACATGACGACCAAGCATAGAAGCACATCAATCACCTCGAAGATGAGATGTAAATAACATACCTTAGGAAGCACCATCAAAAGAATTTAGCATTCCTTGCATTTTGACCTTCCTTTATTCACCTTCCCTCTAAATTTAGTCTTAGATATCGTTGGTTACCTCAGACACCTATAGATATTCAATATGCTCAAGTGTGATTAAAATGAGATAGCCTTGCCTCTTATTTATACTCTCCAAGTAGCTTCCTTAAAAACATCTTCTAGGTCACTTGGCCCCACTTTTCTTATTTTAGGGTTAACCCACTTCTAATTTCTCCATGAAATTTATTATTTAAATAATTTATTTTGTATTCACTTTGAATTATAATACATTCATTACTTCACTTTATTATTTACATTTTAAAGTCTCTTAAACCGCTTTGACTACTTTGACCTTTTAGGGCTTCTAGATGACATATTAGGGTCCTCCAACTTCATAAGGCCATAACTCTCATACCGTGGGGAGTTATGTGACGTTGCACATGCCACCAGAAATGGAATGAAAAGCACTATCCATATAAGATAGTTTACCTGAGAAATTCATTGTCCTTCATCTCATTATTCCACAATTAAGCATGGGTTCTCTTACTCCACAAAGCGTCTTCCCATGAGGGATTTCACCATAAGGGGGCCACTTTGGAGTTCATCCATCATTACTTCTTATCAACCATGAAAATACAATAATGAGTCATCTTTACATCAAAAAATCTTGGGTCCATTATCCAAACCTTTGTGTTGCGGGGCTTTCTTCAAGGGTTGACATCAATGACAACCAGCCTTAATCAGCAACTATTCCACTGGTAGAATATTAGGATGCAAAGTGAAATATGTTACCGGTTGTGGAATCTTTACAACAATCCTATGTCAACTAGTGAGGTTAAAGGATTTGAAAGTAGTTTCTAGCACACATGAAAAATGAAAGTAACTAGAAAATAACCACTCCAACAAGAAAGTAACTAATCTTCTTAACCTTCACTACAAAATATTACATAGGCATAATATCAGGTTGTGTGGTGAAATATTCCTTGAGAAAGGACCACACAATTGTGCTCTTTTCATCGATGTAGGTTATTAGTTAAAGAATAAATTATAATCACACATCACACAACTCACCCAAATATACTTTGTTGATCAAGTATCCATTAGTGTGTCATGTGTAGAAGACTTAGGTGATAGTGTTTTTATCTTACTCCCTTAGGTGGCTTAAGGACTTGCAATAGTACTCCATTGACTCGTCAATCCTTTCTCTCATCAACAAAATTAGCTCTAAGTGTTCAAAATAAATAAAACATTCTTGAAAATGAAACTAATGCTACAACAAACAAACTAGTATATCCATAAATTAAAACACCAAATAATAGACAGTGAATTAGAATCTATGAACAATGAATATGGAATGATTATCATATAACAAAAAAAAAATTAAAAGTTTGTTAGATAGTATATACCAAAAATAAAACTATAGTAGATGTACATAGAAAACAATGATGCACATAATGAAGAATGGGGGCCCTCCAAGCCTCAAACTTTACATTCAAGAAATAATAGCTGGAAGAATTCATGATAGAATCATATATTAATAAGATAAATTGGTGCAAAGATTAAACAAGTCTTTAGGAAACCAAAAGCTTCAACAAAGTTTTAAAACTAGAAATCTTATCCTCCTTTAGGCTGCCAAATGAGGTTTATTTATAAAATAAAATATGTAACCATAAGGGAAGAAAGACTCGTTGCAATAAGTACATAACTAATAGATCATGAAAATACTGATTCGTCCAAGATTTGGTGAGAATCCCATGATTTCATCAAGAAATTTGAATTGCATATTTTTCTACAATAAAATCTACAATAGAGTGGCTCAGTTGCCCATGCATTGACGACATGTTTTTGTCTCATTTTGGTGCATCCAAGAGGTCACAATACATTCCATGAAACCAAGGAACACACTCCAACTTATCACTTCTCTTGGAGCAACCTACATCTCAATGACAAAGAAATTACAAGATATGCTTTGTTCTGGTAAAAAATGATAAAACCTGAATTGTTAACAATCTTAAAATGTTGATTTTAATCAATTATTATTATTATTATTTACGTATTTATTCCTTGAAAATGTATTTATTTAGTTGAAGTGAGTGGAAAATGAGGTAAAATGTGAAGATATAAAGGAAAAAATGTCATAGGTTAAAGGCATTTGGCTAACAAATCATAGTGTTTACACTAGGTATGGGACTCAATGCCCTAGACATCGTCCCGAGACCTGGGATTTGGAGCCTAAAGGAAGCTTCTAGGTCTTAAGGTCGTTGGACAACTCCTTGAAAAATCACACATGAATTCTATAAGATATCTTTGGCCTTTGATTGGGTATAAGGGTGTCATGTATAATGTTTCGAGCATTGGGTATGGGTCACTGGGCATTGGACATCATTAGGGGAGGAAATTTTGGCATTAGGACCTAAATTGTTTTCTACATATCAAGGCCAAAAACAATGCCTCAAATCACATTAGAGTACTTCTTGAGAGGATCCCTCACCAATTAATGGGGATATGGCACAACATTAGGATATTTTGAACTCTAAGTACAAATCTTGGGGCCTTGACCATGGTCGAGGGATAAAACATTTGCCACAATATCTAAAGGTGTATTTTATATCTCAATGGAGATGAAATAGGCATTGACACCACACAAAACCTCTCAATGTAATAGTTGGCCTCTATTAGGGATATGGGTGCCTATAATAAGGATTGCATATGCCTAGTTTAAATTGCTTATAATGATTCTATATGTTACAGTTAAATTGAAATTATATCAAAAATTTCATAGTTTATATTAAGAATTCACTAATCTAACAAAGAGTTGAGTAATGGACTATATTAATATGGATAATGCATAATATTTTCTTAAGATTGAATATCACATGTTTCCAAGGTAATATTTCCAAGTCAATTAAACAAGAAATATCAATACAAAGTGCAACTTAAATTTAATCAAAATACTCTAATGTTTTGTGGTACTAAACACATGTACTAGAGTTTTGAGATTCCAAAAATGTGTGGTATTTTGAGCTTCCACCATTTTTTGGAATCTGAAATTAATGGAAGAGATAATTTTAATTTCATGATAATGCATTTGCGTTTTTCAAATATTTTTACAAATTATTTTCTACTTCTAATGTAAGTTCTATGTTTACTAGAAGTGGAATAAATCAGATTGATGTTTCGATTTTCTTCTCTCTCTCTCTCTCTCTCTCTCTATATATATATATATATATATATATATATTAGATTTTATTTTCAAAATATTTGTGACAATACTAACTTTCTTAATCCACAAACTCATTAAAACTATATTGAATACTTTTGTTAATACTTGTCCACGCAGAAATGAAATTTTAAATAAATTCAAGTAATATCTCATCTTTCTTAAGATTTAATAAACTAAATTAAATCTTAATAAAAAATAACTATCATTATCATTATAAACATATCTATAATGACACCAAAAATTTATTTCTTTAAATATTATTTTTTTTTAACTTAAAATTTTCCTTGTAACATATTTCATAAAAGTTTTTATAACGACTTTTTTTTTGTAAGTAAGAAACTATATATTACCTATCATGAAGAAAATTTATAGTATCCACAGTGATATCAAATATAAGAGTATGTTGAATTGCCACAAAGGGAAACTAATTCATCTCAACCAAGGTCCTAACATGTCGGAGAAAGCTCAAACATTCATGTCTAAATCGCCGCGTAGGGAAACCGATTCGACCGTTCATATGGGTAGATAATTAAAAAATTATGAAAAACATTGTCCTCTAACCAACATATAAACTAAATGTGTTGAAAATAAAAAAACATGCATGCATACACCTAGTTGTTCTCTGACTGTCATGGTCTATGGTGAGCATTGTTGGTTTCATCTTCCCTGGCTAGCTCTCCCACGTCCCAAGTGAAGGCCATAGTTTCCTGCATTGTCCATTTGTGGTGCCGGAGAAAGTTTAGGGCCTAATCGTACAACGATGTCCAAATTTTGCACTTGAATGGGTCGAAGCATGAACGATAATAAAGTTTCCAATTTCTCTGTGCGTTGGTCGAGGTGCTCCATATGAAAGTGAAGATGTCAATGTCTTCATGGATACAGAATACCAGGTCCTGGAGAATCAATATCAAGTCTTGGTACCAAGTTCAAGAAGCAGATAAGCATGAGGCGCACGATGCACCATCCAACAAAAAGTGATTCATTGGAATAGGCAGTTCTTCCTTGACAAAGAATTTATCCATCTGAATGTAGAGGTCTTCCAATAATTGAAAAGGAAAATAAGGTGGTGGTGAGTCATGGGGAGAAGGAGGTGGCATGGGAGAGGAAAGGGAGGAATATGGAACAAGAGTAGAGTGGGTGGAGGGTGGCAAGGCAGGTGGATATTGTTGTGCTAGAGAAGGTTTTTAAGGTGAAATGATTTTCGAAATAGGACTAGGTTCAAAGCCGAGGTAATTCCCTTCCAGGTCGAACCATTCCACCTTGCATCCCCAAGGAAAATATAGTGGCGATAAGCTTGGATGTTCTAGGGAGGGGTCAACGAATGTCGAGGGTGAGGAGTTAGGGGGTGGTGCAAGAACAGGTGAACGATGAGCCATGGATGCTCTGCTTCGATACAAGAGAGGCCCCCTTTTGGGATTTCCTCTCTGCTGAGGCATATCCTGCGAGATAAAATAATGAACCAAGGGAACCAGGGATAGCGTCGAAGGAAGCAACAGAGAATCGACCAAGAGACCTCGGGATAGTCCCTCGGAGCAGGAGCTACCAAGAAAGAGGAAAAGGAATGGCGTATGCAGAGGTGAGACATCAACATAATATGGCACATGTAGACTAAATGCCCACACTCACAGAGGTACTAGTAAGTCGACCTTCACCAATTTCGAATTAAATAGCCAGTGGGGGATGCTCTACAGTAGTGGAGGGTGGTTGGAGTCATAAGGAGAAATGAATTTTGGAGGGATGTCGTGAAAAAATATGGAGGGGCTAGCATGTGCCGATCACATGTCCCGCAAAAAGGCGGAATATGTCAGCTCCTCTGATGGCTAGGTGTTGCACAGTAGGGTGGGATGGGGGGGGCATAATTAGGAAAATATATTATATAGTTTCCTAATTATGCCCCCCCTCCCACCCTCTATAGAGGGTGGGAGGGGGGGCATAATTAGGAAAATATATAATATATTTTCCTAATTATGCACGCCCCCTCCCACCCTCTAGAGTCTGGGAGGGGGGGGGCATAATTAGGAAAATATATTATATATTTTCCTAATTATGCCCCCTCCCCCCCCTCCCACCCTCTATAACACCCCATCCGGGGGAATATTCGAGCTGAGAGCCTTGTTGATGCAGTCCTGGAAAAGAGTGTGATCAATGTGGGAATTGCAAAAGATGTCTGGTCCTTGGAGAGATACTCCCATGTTAGCGAGATGGTTCTCTATTTCGTTGGATTACCTCCTTACATGCGAAGGGATTATGACCATATGCGGTTTGATGGTAGCTGCGATGGTGGTTAATCTAGTGGTGAGTCACCAACATGGGGAAACTCAGTATGGATATGCTCCATTGAGTATTTTTTCCAGAAGGTGAGTATTGTTTGAAAATCCCCTTCTACTATCAGCTTATGGTGGCCGCAATCTTGGAAAGTTGTAGCCCTGTTATGACTCCCCAAAGCTCAATTTCATTATGTTTTTTATGACCAATATTGCCACCCATGATTAGCATTATGTTCCCATGGTTGTTGCAAAGAATGACCCTGAAGCCTGTAGGTCTTGGATTGCCTTTGGAGGCTCCATCAAATTTTAGCTTGATATACCCTCGAGAAGAGGGGGACCAATGTGAAGGATTTTCTCAGAATTTCCTTGCTTGATTTTTCCCGTGAGTTTGAGGTTGAATGTTAGTGACTCAGTTGTCTAGAATTATTTTTTACTGAGGGAAATTTAGATCCTCCTCCATCTAGACCTGTAGGAAGATGGTTTCTTTTATGTTGTCCTGGATGAAGTTCCATATGATCTTCTAGTCCAGTTGGGTTGATAGGAAGATCCTTCTATTGCGTTCTTTCCAGATATGTCGGATGATGAAGCCTAGAAAGATCTGGCAAATGCGATTGAGAATTGGAGAGTTAAAAACAGAGTCACTCCATCCTTCGATAGTTTTCTTGAGGCTTTCTCATTTGTGATCAGTGGTGTGCATGAGTAAGGCGCCATGATACAAAATTTGAGTATTGTAGGTGCAAATATTGAGCAGGTGAATTTGTGTCTCAAATTCCTTTTCATAAAGAGGGTAGACATAAGGACCAACAAATCCTCTTTTTGATAGATTTTCCTAGGTGCAGATGAATTTATGGGAAACAAGCCATAGGAAGGTGTTGATTTTGGGTCATTGCTTAATGCCCCAAATTTTCATCCAGATTTTCTCTTTGGGTGGAAGAATATGGTTGGTCTTGAGGTTGTAGGATTCTTTGATGGTGAATGTAATGTACCTCAAATTTACCATAAAAAAATAAATTATATGAGGCATTGGTCTCCATTTTCATCCTTACATGATTGTTTATTAAGGAAAAAATCTTTATTAAAGTTATAATCTTCTTGTCATAACTTAAGTTTGTCTCACCGTATGGTGCCATATACAAACCTGTCTAATCTACAAGATGTAGGAATTTATATGATAAGACCTCCAAGGGTTTTATTAATTCTCCCCTTTTGATTCTAATCCCCACCTAGACATAACTATCTATACCTCGAGACTAGCCTTAAGACTTTCAGTCCTAGTCTCTCTCCCTACACAAAGGAGCCTTAAGGGTTATGCGCAAAACTATTTGAAAGGTCCATTCAAAAGTGAGTAATGGATTACTATATAATATATACGTATATCCATGAGGTTGGAGCTATTCCATATGGTTGAAGAAAAGCCTTAGTGGTAGGCGCTTAGCATTATAACATGGTCCCGATTAAATATATGACTCCTATTTGTCACATACCAATCTCTTTACTCAACAGTTTTTAGGTAGTGAGATCCTGAGTTAGCTTTAGCTTAACTAAAATTTGTCCCAATCGAACTTTCTTCAAATAAATAACTAACTGTTCCAAGGTAGTTGAGTTAAACGAGTTCCCAACCCGTCGAATCTCGAAGGGACTCATTTACTTTGTGAATGTTTCGAGGTGAAAGAATAGAATACTATCAGAGGGAAGTTAAGGCTATGTTTCCATCGTTTAATGGCAACTTAAGTACGCGAGTTTCAATACTCTTACTTGGCCCTTCATCCAGTCCAGTTCTACCAGCTCTACCCTTGGCACATGGATAGGTCATCCTTCGTACTCCATCATTTAACCTCGTAGGTAAAGTTTTTCTGTTAGTTTTTTAATGTGTCTACTATATCATTATGGAGTTTATGAAAGGCTCTGCAAACTACTTTCTTACTCAAGAATTTTGCGATTTGGGGAGAAATGATACCCGAAGGAATGATGACACCATTCGCCTTTCCTAGTAAGTTTTTCATTGGCTCTGTGCTCTGGTTAAGAAGTGGGGTTTGAAAATTTTCAACTATATTAACAGAATCCTCTTGTTAAACTTATTTTTCTTTTCTTGAACCTATCATTATCATTTCCCTCTACACCCATCTTGGATTATTTCCTGCTTTCGGTAGGTAAGTCATACTGTGGATTTATCCTTTAATTTCTTGAGTGCCCTAGGCACCCTGGACCCTTGTTCTATCTTATGGGATTTATGTCTGTAATTTCTCTTTGGGGTGAAATCGTTTATGGGATTTTCATAACCTGAATGTCATTACTCACTTGAAGTCTCCCGCTGGAGTAAGTAGAGGTTGGAGGGAAATCTTGTTGTGGAACTGTGCGTAGTCTTAACATGGAGTAAGTTTTATTTTATTAATCTAACACACCCAATACTAGTTCCTTCCTATCTGGTTTGTCAAGGGATGAGGTTTACTTTATTTTCACTTCCTAGGGTTCCGTAGTTCATGATTAGTGTTACCCATTATAGTCCATAAGTAAAGTCTAATGTTGGATCCTCGTGAGATTGTGCCAGAGTCACATTTTCTTTCCTTTCTGTTTAACACATTACTATTTAGTGTTCTTAGTACATTACCACTGCGATTTTCTTGAACAGTTTAAAAGAGAAACCCTACGACATATGAGGTCATTTTTTTCACATATGTTACTTGTCATTTAACATTGTCTGTATCATTGAATTTAGTAGAAAGGTGTCCCTGTAATGATTATCGAATTTATAAAAACTACTCACGCTAATTTGGTTTTGAGGGGTTTTAAACTCAACAGATTAGGTAGTCTCTTTTCTATGTGAAAGGTTTGTAATATATCTTTGCATCATTTAGACGTTAAGAAGACTAGTATTATCAATTGTTTTATTTCATTTGATCTGATTGCGACTGGATATAATTTATTTATTTTGTTTCAATCGTTCAAGAGATCTAGTATGTATCACTAATGATGGGCCTTGTTGTTGTGAGGACCCATCAGAGATCGTACAACATCCTCCTCTCTCAGACAAACATCTAAGAATACAGTAGGCGATGGGGCAAGGATTCAAACCCACACATCAACAAGATAAGTGTGTTTCTGAAAGGGATAACATTGGTTTAACTTTTAAGGTCCTATTGTAATATACTTTTCTTTGTTATTTATTCCTCTAATAAAGACTAATGTTTACATGACTTGAATACATGTAGGGTCTCTTTTCATACAAGTATCAGGTACCCGTTGCGGACTTTTGCACAAATGGTATTTTGGTTTCAAGCCTCTCACTTCTCGACTAACTCTATAGGTTCTAACATCACCCAAGGGGATCATGATTCAGCTAGCTCCGTTAGAACTAGTTCTATGTCTACTGTAACATTTATTGGAGTAAACCCTTGGGGTCGTTCTTCCATTAATGGAATAACACTAGTTCATGTATAAGTATTGAGTCTATAATTGAATGAATAGCCTAGTCAACTATGTAATATACCTCTTTTCTTGAATTATTAGAAAGATAATCCTGGTCGAATTTACTCGGAATGATAATCTGTACAGAAGTAATTATGTCTTTCAAATTTGAACGCTGTACTTATTATTTATGCCACACAACTCTGTTATATACCATTGGCCTAGCTCGTTAAAGAAAGGAAAGACTTTCCCATAGTTTTATAATAGATTCGTTGATTGCTTTTGGTCTACTGTATTTGATTTAAATTGGGTGAAGTACATTGACTGTTGCTTTCACTAGATTATTCCAACCCCTATGCATTTAATTTAGTTCTAACGTTGAAAAAGGACTCGTTTAGAGTATCTTAAATCTACAATAACTAGTAGATAGCGACTCATTTTCATTTATGAATCTGAATTTGTACTTGCAGAAAATACTTACGTCATATATATACACTAGTTTTAATCTGTTTATGCCTAGATGTTTTACACTAGGAATTTCAAGGTACAAGAAATACCCCTATTGTAATAGAAATCTAATTATAGAACAAAATTTACTTCCAGAATTTAATCACACAAATCCATTCGATTAAACTAGGAAGAAATCAAATAATTTCTAACTTTCGTACAGATTTTAATTTCAATCATAAATGGCTCTTCAACAATGTCGCCCTTTCTCTATAGTTTTCTCCTTGCCTCACACTTAATGTTTAGTGTTCATAAAAACATGTACACAACAAGTGTTCCTCCCCAGCATACTAGGCAGTGTCCTGCCTCCTCACATATGCTATTTATCCCACAATATTTTTTCCTATGTCTTTTTCCCTCCCTTCGAGATTTTCACATCTTTCTAAATCCCTATTTTTCAGGGGCTGCCAATGGCCAAATACCTGATTTTCCACTTGTAACAATCAACCCAGAGGTAGTTCCAACATGTTCCCCATTCATGGAGTCATGGTCAGCTGAATTTAACATGGATGTTCCATTTGTCTCCCTGCAATTAATAAAACAATATTATGTTTACATACAAGTGTCATAGTCAATAATTTAGTTGGGTCAAGTCAAATCCATGCCCAATAGTCATAACAATAAAGTACAAATTTCTAAATTCGAAATTTGGAATTCCCATAAATGGCAAAAATTTTCCAAATTCAAATTTACCAAAAACGAAATAATTTTCCTAAAATTTTTGAATTCGAAATTAATTTATTTTTGGGGATGTCACAGTGAAGGTGCCCTGGGAGGAGTTCCCCCATATTATAATATCCTTACCTAGATGAATCTGGATTTTTTGGGAAGAGACAATGTTGTGACATGCCTGGAGATCTGCATGAGATGACAGACGAAGTTATGTATGGGTGGAATTCCAACGGTGCCACATGGCCCCTGAGGGGTTGTTTTCCCAGTAATATACGACTGTGAGTAAGCCCTCTTTCATGGTAGGTTCGAGAAGGGATTCCACTATGGGGTGTCGGTCTAGAAAAGACCATTATTTCCAAGTGTCTTTCCAAAAGGATAGTGTTCTCCAATTTCTAATTTCCCAGAAGGCATGGTCAGCTATCAAGGAGTGGCTTTGATTTGATGCGTTCCAAATCAAGGATCCCAATGTGTTATCATCCCATCGAATCAATTGTTTTTCCTCAATTCCTGGAGTGTACTTTTTCCTCCAAAGTTTGGCCCAAAGGTATTTAGGGATATTTAGCCATATCCACCAAATCTTAGCTCTTATAACTTTGTTGAGAATGGTAGGGTCACTCAATGCAAGCCCACCGGTAGATTTCAGCCTGCATATATTTTCCCAGCTGATCAAGGCTATGTTTTTCTCATTTTTTTCTCCTGCTAAGAGAAAGTTACTTTGAAGTGATTGGATGGAAGTTAGAATGAAGTCAGGGGATGCTAGAGCTGAGAAGGAGTATATGGTAAGGGATTGAATAACCGACTTGAGGAGGATGAGGAGACTGGGTAAGTTGTGCGAGCGAAGGGTCCATGAGGAGATCCTTTTCCTCATTGAGGAAAGGAGCCCATCCCAAGAGTTGTTTCAGAGGGATTTTTTTATGAGTGGGATACCCAAGTACTTGGATGAAAGGGAGCTATGAGTGAAGCCCAGGATGTTGGTGATATGGCGTTGAACCTGGATCGGGGTGTTAAAAAAGAAGAGCTGATATTTTTCCTGATTGATGTCCATTCCAGAGGCTACACAGAATGTATTGAGATTACTAAGGATTCATTGGGCCTCAAAAAATATGGGGGATCCCATCATTAAGGTTTCATGGACAAATTGGATGTGGGAGATAGGGGGTCTATTCCATGAATAGGTAGTCCCACTAGCTATTTGTCTACAATGGAGGCTTTGATGGAGTGGCTTAGGCCTTCTGCCATGATATTGAAGAGGAAGGAGGATAGAGGGTCCCCTTGCCGTATTTCATGAGTGGGAGAGAAGGGGAAGTTGGGGACACCATTGACTAAGATAGAGAATAAGGAAGAAGTGGTGAGACTCATAATACAGTTAACCCAATCTTATGCAAAGCCAAAAGCAAGAAGAACAACCTTCATGTATTCCCAACTTATTTTATCAAAATATTTGGAGAGATCAAGATTTAGTAACATACCTGGATTTCTTTTGGTCCAAAGAGAGTCTATGACTTCATGGGCAAGGAGAACATTGTCGATAATTTTACTTCCTTCAACATACCCCGACTACTCGGGAGAGATGATGAATGAAAGGATGGGCTTGAGGTGCCTGTTGATGACTTTAGTTAGTAATTTGTAGATCACATTACAAAGAGTGATGGGTCTGAACTGCTTAGGACGATTGACCTATTATGTATTGGGTATGGGGGCCAGGAAAGTTGTATTCAGAGAAGGGGTCACTTGACCTCATTTCCTTGAGTCCTTGATGAGATCCCATAAATCCTCCCGAACCATGGGCCACCAAAAGTGGAAGAAGTTCACCATAAATTCATCGGGGTCTGGGGATTTTCCTTCGGGGGTATCCTGTAGAACCAGGTCAACATATTCAATCATGATGGGTGTGGTCAAGTCCTCATTCTTCTCCTAGGTAATTAGATGTGGAATGTTCTAGGTGATCTTGTCAATGTCTAAAGATATGTCCCTAGGGGGTTTAGCTAGCAGGTTCTGGTAATAATAAACCAATTCTTTTTCTAGATCTTCATGGTCTTGGAGGGTTTGTCCTTTCTCTGTGACCAATTGAGCGATATGATTGGTGTGTCTTTTTTGGATCATTGATTGATGAAATAATTTTGTGTTGCATTATCCCTCCTTGAGCCATTCTATGTGAGACTTATGCCTCCACAAGCCTTCTTATTGAGATCACCTTTCCTCCAATTGTTGTTTCAGGAGGTTCTCTTGTTCCTTGAGTTCCTCCATGAGGAACATGATTCCTGACTTTCATTTGGAGGAGGTTCATTTGATCATTCAAATTTTGTTGCACCTCAAAGATGTTGTCGAAGTTTTGTTTATTCCAAATCTTAAGTCGTTGTTTGAAGTTCTTAAGCCGTTGTTGGAATCGATATATTTTTTATCCATGAGATATTGTAGCATCCTGCCACTAGGTCATGTCCATGGATTGGAACTGTGGATGGGTGAGACAAAAATGCTCAAATATGAATGGATTTAGGCCATGAGAACCATAGATATCAATTATTATCTCAATGGGCCAGTGGTCAGATCCCCCTGTGTCCAGAATGTTGGTGTTGACAGAGAGACCATCCATCAGGAGGAGATTTGAGACTAGGAAATGGTCAATCCAAAAGGCCAGCTGTTGGGAAACCGAGTGCCTACTCGACTAGGTTTAGAGTCCATTTTGTGTTTCTAAATCAACGAGACAATGCTTGTCTAGTAGATGCTGAAAAATATGACTTTTTGGGTCTAAGTTGCGGATTCCCCCCTTTTTTCCTCAAGGTTTCAAAATAGCCTAAAATTTCCACCCAGTATCCATCTACGATCATTGATGAGAGTGGTAGGCCTCTCCAAATCTTGAATGAAGTTTAATTTCTTCCCTTGCGTAGTTGACCCATAGAAGTTGGTAAGGATGCTAGGTTGATTAGATATGATGAGTCGATATCCAACGAAGATTGTCCAACGAGTTGAGAAGAGGTTTTCCATGATTATAGAGTGAGGATTCCAAAATAATGGTGAGGCCTTCGGTTGTTACTCTGGCATCGATGGTCATCATGTGTCCTTGTTTCCAACATCTACAAAGAATTTGTTTCGTTTGTTCCCCTGCACAGTTTGTTTCTTGAAGTAGAAGAATGTCTGGTTGTTCTGCTATGATCCTTTCACATAGAAGCCTTTGCTTACTACGACCGTTGAGACCCTGTATATTCCAATATATCAGCTTCATGATGAGGAGGGATAGGGGAGGAGGGGGAAGGTGTTTTAGATGAGGTGTATCTGACTTGAGATGACCATGAAGTTACCGATTTCCTTTATGATCTTATGGGTAGAATTTCTTCCTCTTTCCTTCTCGTCCTTTTGAGGTTTGTGTTGCTCTCTCTGTTGAATAAGATGAATGCCCAAGCCTATGTTGGATATGTCCGTTGAGCCTGCCGAGGAGTTGATAAATAATTTATGAACTTTGCAGAGTTGATCTGGAGGAATGATGTATAGTTCCTTCTTGCAGTAGGCTTTCTCTAGATTTTCGAGATCTATTCCTGTGAGATATTGTTCGTCTAGATCCATTTAGGTTTCTCCTTCCTTTGGGTCAAAAGCTTCACCCTCTTTTGGGTGTTATTGGGAAGAAGGTTGGATCTTCTCTAGAACTGGGTTATTCAAGAGATTTTTTGTTGCTTTACTGTGGGTATAAGTTTCGTTTTGGGGTATCTTGGGTACGTCCATGTCTTCAGGGATGTGCTCGAGGGCGTCAAAGGAGTTGTCAGAGGGGGCTTCCTTATTTTCCATCAACATTGTTTTCTTTGCAATATGGTGTCCCTGACCCCCTACCTAGGTGAATCCGTGTTTTTCTTTGCTTGTTTCAGAATTATCACTTTTGGTTATCACATTCAGAGGACAGCCCATTAACAAATGTTTGTGTTTGTGGAATTTTCTACATATGAATGGTATGTGTTCGTTATCAATAGTTTGAGACCATTCCTCGTCATGGTATTATAGAGTGATGGATCCTGGGAGAGGATTAGGTATGTTGAGGTAGACACAGATGTGCGCATAGGAGGTGTACCTTCTCTGTTTGGTTTACTCTAAGGATTTTACATAGATTCCGATGGTGTTGCCAATGTCGACCAAATATCCTCTAAACAAAACTCCTACTGGAGAGAGTATAGGAGTATCCAGATTGGGGCATGTGCAAAGTCTTCTTTTTCTGGGCTAAAATTATCGGTCCAGAAGCGTAGAAAGAGCCCAGTATAGTTGAAGAAGTCCTCCATCAAATATGTGATTGTGGTCCTCCACGTTATGGAAAATGATGGTAAAGAAACCCTTCGAGCCTAGTTCCAGGTTGTAATATCCTTTTGGATTCCACTAATGATGAATCCAGTTGACGAGCTCATGTTCAGAGGGCCAGAGACCTAGAAATTTTCCTACTAGTAGATAGTCCTGCATGTAATTCTTTTGTTCTTTGATTCTGGGTGTGCCAATGACATATTTTGGTGTCGAAGGTGCCTGTAGTATTCACTTCCTAGGTGCCCTGGGGTGTGTTTCTTTGTCTTGTGTTGGTCCATAGTTAATGTCCATTTCCTTTCCCTTGGAATCCCCCTTGAAGAATATGTGTGAGCATTGGTCCAATGACAATTCGAAGGTGGGTCGACGAAATTCTTCTCCCGGAGGATCCTGTGACACCCCCTAACTGTAAGAGGTGCCTCACGACCCTCCATAATTTTGGAGCATGATTTCCCCACCTGGGGTGGTGACAGAGAGTAGCATTGAGACCTGCCACTCAAAACCTAGCTAGATCCGAAAGCGTTAGGTCAAACCCTAACATAGCATTTTTGACATTTAGGTATCCACTTCCATGCAATTTTTATAACATCTTACTACAAATTTGAAATATATATTTCTTAAATATTATTATTATTTATTCATATTATTTGAACGTTATTATAGATTCTAAATATTTATTTTTCCTCTAGAATATCATTATTTTTTATTTTTAAAATGAAATGATATCTCATTAAAACCTTCGAAAAGCACTCTGACGCTAAAATTTAAGTATTTTTTTTT
The DNA here is from genome assembly GCA_009831015.1 of Picea engelmannii. Classification (NCBI taxonomy): domain Eukaryota; kingdom Viridiplantae; phylum Streptophyta; class Pinopsida; order Pinales; family Pinaceae; genus Picea; species Picea engelmannii. The sequence goes on along the minus strand of ML776683.1, from coordinate 461,976 downwards.
AATCAAGTTAATGATGATCTCATAACATTCAATTTTATGATGAAAAGACATCATGGGATTCCAAATTGAGCCTCTTAATTAAATGTTATAAGTTTTCAGAGGTATTGAACCAACGATTAGATAGATATTAAACTTTATGCTGACCAAGCAGTCTATTGTCCATGGGTTTATAAGTTATAATGATCCAATTTGGACCTTTTGGATTTATTGAAACGATTATTTCTTTATTACTTTTTATACTCTATCCATTGTATAGATTGAAAAAATTCTCGTTGGAGAAAATGTACTTGGAAAAATGGTAGAAAAAAACATAGCATAAAACCAGAGCATAAACGAGCAAGATCAAACACACATTAAACCAAGCACAACAATCCCACAACTTACACAGTTATTTATGTGGAAACCCAATGAGGGAAAAAACCATGACAATGATAATTGGTATTCTTTTATTCAAGGGAGAATTACAATAGCCTTCATAGGCATACAACCATCCTCTCCTCTCATACCCTACTCTTTTCTCCTTGCACAAGCTTGCACTCACATTGATCACACATTGCACTCACACCTCTATGGGTATTCTCGTATATATAACATCTATCACATAGTTACAAAGACTGATCATGAATAGATCACATAGTTACACAAACAGTTCATAAATAGATTTCATGCATGCGCATTAACATAGCTGCATGCATGTGCATGTGACCGCATTAGGAAATTCGTTGGCATGTTTCCAACAATATCCACCTTGAAAACAATTTACATGATATATCATGCCCTTAATTAATTCATCCATCACCTTTCCTTCAAGAGAAGCCAAACACCATCACAACTCCACAACTTCTCTAACAATATCGTTACGTGAACATTCTTGTACAATTCACTCTAGTATGGACCATTCTCTCTCCATCAGTAATGTGTCTAATAAACTGATGCACTTGTCCAAATATCATGAATCATAACCACATAGAAAATCACTGCAACCACTGTAGGTGATACTTGTTCTTCTGTGTTTGAAGCACCCATTTCCATGCTCTTGACCTAGTTTTTCCATGTGTCTACTAACAACACCAACTGAATGTGAAATTATGACTATTTCTCCATCGCAATCATCAAAATTCCTACTAGCATATAATACTCAAGACATATAACCCTTTTCTTCTTCATAAATTAGGACATAAACATGAAGAGAATTTACAATGGAAAGCCAAAGGAATTTTACCAGTTTCACATTATTCATACTTAATTTCCTAAGTATCTTAACCACATAATTTTGTTGTGATAACCAATCTTACCATATTTCCTATCTCTATGTATTTCCATTCTCAAGATATATTTTGTTTCTCCCAAATCCTTCATAACAAGTATCCTAACCAACTGACCCAACCTGTTGACCTCAACCATGCTTGTGCTTGCAACAAGCATAACGTATAACACCAAGATAATGAATATACCATAAACACAATGGTTATACTCACTTATTGTAAAATTTGGCTCATCATGAAGGAATCAAACATCTTGTACCATTTTCCTAGCATGCTTCAGGCTATAAAATGATTTTTGATTTTGCAAACAAATCTTCTATTGCGATTCTAAGCTAACTATTTTGGTTGATCCATATACATCCCCTTATCCAAAAATCTCCATGTAAAACAATTTTAACATCTATATGTACTATCTCAATCGATGCTAACACAACATGAAATAGAAACAAGCTTTTAACAATCGGTGAGAAACTTCCATGGAAATCAATACCTTCCAAATCCCTTTCTCCTACGAGTCATGCTTTGAACCTTTCATATTTTACTATGTTTGATTTTATAAAAGGAGATACTTCAAGCACTGCATCTATGTCCATGATGATTCTGTGGGTAGTAGGATCCCACAGTATGCACCCCTTAACATCATCACCATATCAAAGATATACCTATTTGATCTGGGTCCCACTTAGAAAGCTGATTAAAAACCATAAGCATCACAACCGAATAATTTCACATTTGAGTAATTACCAGATGACTTGTTCATACATCTTCCTGAATCTTCTTGTTTTTTGCAACTCATGGTGACCGAGTTACCATATATCACAACCACTTTTGTCCACAACTTTTGATGCAACTTGGCATTACTGAACATGCCTATTCGATCCAAACTTCCTTGCAATACTTTATAAGTTCCATGGAAATGAAATTACCTTCATCATATATTCTCAAACACTTGATTGACCTACCAACACATCAACCTTTCTAGAGACCCACCTTTATAAAATGAACACACTTCTCCACCTCTAACTTTGCATTCGAATAACATTGATCAAGTCCAACCAAGACAGACAAGTAAGCCTTCACCACTTACCTCCAGGCCCATTTACAATGGATTTCACCAAGCCTTTTATAAGATTCATCACATGCAATTCATGGACACAATACCACAGGATATCCAAAAAAACATGGACCCAAAAAACCACCTGCTTTGACATAAAAACATATTTAACTCATTAACTCTTTCACTAAGCTAAGGCTAACTCAACATACATGCCTGCCCCCCCACATATTCAATCTACCTAATTCTACGTCTAAAATTTTCGTAGGTGACCTGATAAACTAGGGGTACACATGCCTATCCATGTCTTAAAGACATATTCCCATTTACACGCAATCAATAATTTCTACAACTCCAAAGTAAATACATTTTTGTTTTTCTTTCATTTTTTTTATTTCACGATGACTCAACCATCACTGCCCTTCACCTTCTATACGAACACATGTGGAGAGACACAATAGATAGACAAAAATTCATCAACCATACCTCTAGCTGAATTTTCTTCTATTGTGTAGTCCTGTTTGGATGCTTGTTGTCTTTTCTAACAATCCTTCTTGAGATGCCCAGATTTGCCACAAAACCAACATTTTTCCTTACCCTTACTATCTTTTGACTTAGACCTAGATGTAACTTTCTGATCTTTACCTCCTTCTGTAGATCAACTTATGATCACCATTTCGTATGTTGTTGAGTTTTCTTTATCGAATGTTTTCCTTATCTCCTCAGACAACAAAGCTCCCGCAACAATGTCATCATCAATGGCATCTATTGTGTTAAACCACACAGTTGTGACCAAATGATCCTGAGAATCAGGAAACAAACCCATTAGCGTAACCATCTTGTCCTCATATTCAAACTTTACTTACATATTAGTTAATTAACAAATCAGAGTATTGAATACATTCAAGTGATCAGTAATTTTTGTACCTTCTTTCATCTGCAAGTTGTACAACTTCTTCTTCTAAAAGATTTTGTTTGACAAGTTCTTTTTCATACACTGAGTCTCCAATTTGGTCCAAAAACCTGTTGTTGTCGTCTCTTCAGCGATGTTAAACAACACCTCATCTGTTAGACACAAACACAGTATTGAGAGATCTTTTATCCAGATCCTCCCAGTCCTCGTCTTTCATTCTTGCCAGTTTTTTTTACTTTCCAGCCAAGGCCTTTTGCAATACTTGTTGAACAAGTAGATCCGGCATATTAATATTCCATAGCGCAAACCTATTCTTACCACTAAACTTTTCCACCTCAAACTTGGAACTCTGCACTTTCTCCCTTAACACAAAAAGGTTCTTGTGCTCATAGGAGACCTGCACACAATTCTCCTTGGCTCAATTGCGACACCTAATCAACCTGCTCTTCGATCCAGCGACTAGATTCTCTTCTCCTTCACTCTCTTCTCCTTCAACTCTAAGCTTTGATACTGTAACGTCCCCTCCCATCAACCCCACTATCGGGAAACGCTACTACATGGAAACATTCTCATACTTATATATATACCATGCATTAAATCAAATCAATGCATTTAACCAAACAATACAAAGTAATCACAAGATTACTTCTAACATAAAGAAATAATGTAATTAACAGTAATTCATAATTGCATCGAAATATATGATAATATTGAAAGCATCACAGACATGCATTTTAATTGAAATTAAACATATATTGATACTTATCTTTGAAACTGTAGTAACTCCACCAACTATGTGTAGACCTTCCACAAACCTCCCAGCCTTAGGCCACGCTGGTCATCACACTCAACAGTGGGTCATCCCCGAGCTGGGACTAAGCTCCAACCAAGGAAAGGGAATCCTAGACTAGGCTGAGGTTACAGGAAAATTGTACAGAGCAACCTGAAGGATCCTCTCGAGGAGCCTTCTTACACCCACTACTCACAGACTCTCATTCCCCACATACCTGTTTCACTCGGGAGCATACACCTTCATAAGAACAGTCCATCAGTGCTTCACCTCTCTCTCTGGGTCTTGGCAATAGGCCAGATCAAGAATTCTTAGAGCTCTGTACCTGGTGTTGGACTCTCTCTAGGAGAAAAAAACTTCCCAACAGACCCTCTCTCACCTGTAGAGAGTTTCCCACAAGCCTAACAACCTTCCTCGTCTACCACGGGCCTAACAACCCACTTCTTTAACCACTTTCAACCCAATTCATGCAAGGTGAGGATACCAACAACAACAACTAGTCAATTCTACTCAGGAAAAACATAAGGCAACAACCCAAAGACAGTTCGGGTACGGACTCGAATCTGCAAGAGCGGATAGGCTGGGCCCACAGGACACATAGGTGACACGGTTCAATCCATTGGTTTTCCACTGGTTTTCAGGGTGCATGACAAGGAATCCACGCAAGGATCTAGAACAAACTCAACAGTTCAAACAAAAGATGCGTCGAAATCTCAGGAAAACATCGTAGGCTTCGAGTTTCAGAGCTATGTGAGGCATACAGAGATCAGACACATTAGCAACACAGTTCATAAAGAAGATGGTAGAATGGAGGACCAACCCACATCACAAATCAATTCTTGGGTTAAATTGCATGTGCCTAGGCCGACACATGTCGCCCATGAAGTTTCATGCACTCCATAAAGTATGCATTCCATTTTTTCACATGTTGGAGCTGCATGCGTTGCCTCTCCCAGAACTTAGGATAAAACATATTTGTCACGTAGATTTGGAATAATAAAAAAATATTATTCCCAAGGACTTAAGCCCCTAATCTTAGCCCCTATTTCCAACCTTTTAGCCCCCTTTCCCTTACCCACCTTGTGGAATCTTAGTCCCCCATCACTCTTTCTTCGTGGTCGGTCTTCACGCAATGATGTTTAATCTTTATTAATGTTATGCATAAGTACATATAGAAAAATAGGCTCCTGGCCTTTAACACATAGACTCTTAGGCCTAATAAACACATAATCCCACCATATTATCAATACTCAGTTCACCAGCCTACAAAACATGATTTACAATTCATAAACTTGATTGCAACAGGGTTCGTTCTTGTGGATATTACAATCCCCTCCCCTTATTTTTCCAGTGTCCTCAGTGCAACTTTTACACAACATCAACAAGATTTTCAAAATCTTCAAAAATATGTGGGTATTCTTCACGCATAGGATATTCATGTTCCTAATCCATGTCCTTAGGACCGTACAAGGTCCACTAGACCTTTACAAGCCCTATGGATCGATTCCAAAGTTGTTTTCTTTTCTGGTCCAATATGCGCACATGATGCACTTGTAGGACACCTTCTTGCTCCACCTGAATCACATTCCAATCAATTACATGATTATCATCAGGTATATATTTCTTAAGAAATGAAACATGAAACATATTATGTACAGTCATGGATGCAGGTAATGCAAGCATATATGCAACTGGACTAATCCTTTATAGGTTTTCAAATGGCCCACAAACTATGGCTACCAACTTGGCGCAGTTTCCCAGCTTCAGGGAACTTCTATTAGCTTTCACTTTTAGGAAAACATGCTCTCCCACTTTAAACTCTTTGTGGGTTATGTTTTTATCAACATAATGTTTCTTCTTGTCTTGGGCAACTTTCAAATTCTGCTAAATTTTTAACATTTGTTCTTCCATTTCCTTGAGCAATTATGGCCCAACTACTGCCCTATAAGATGGATTATCCCATCTTACTGGAGTATTTCACTTTCTTCCATAAAGTGCTTTAAATGGGCTCATCTTCAACGATGATTGGTACCGACTATTGTAGGCGAATTCTACCAAGTGTAGGCAGTCTTCTCATTAGATGGTTTGTCCATCACATACATTCTTATTATGTCTTCTATCACTCGATTCACCCACTCTATCTTCCCATCCGATTCAGGATGATAGGTTGTGTTAAAGTTTAGATTCGTTTTGAACCCCTTGAATAACCCTTTCCAGAAATTTGAGGTAAATTTCAGGTCTCTGTCAAACACAATTGTCTTGGGACTTCCATGCAATCGTGCCACTTCCTTCATAAATATGTCAGCAACATCAGTTTCTTTTTGAGTAGTCTTTAACAAAATGAAGTGGGTAGATTTGGTAGGCTTTTCCACCACCACCATGATTGAATCATGTTGCTTTCCTGTTCTAGGCAATCCTGTGATGAAATCCATTGTCATTACCTCCCACTTCCACTTAGGAATGGGCAAAGGCTGTAGCAACCCTACTGGGTGCCTATGCTTAGCTTTAATCTTTTGACACTCCATACATCTGGCAATGTATTCTGCAATATCCTTCTTCATACCTGGTCAAAAGTAATGGCCTTTGACTGGTGCCATTGTTTTTTGATATTTAGGGTTCCCTACATAAGACACATTATGCATTTATTTCAAAATCATAAATTTCAAATCCTGGACATTGGGTACATAAATTTTGTTCTTGTACATAAGTATTCCGTCAGTTTCCAATTTATAATTTTCTACTTTCTGTGCCATCTCACCTTGTTGTAGCTTTGCTACAAGCTCCATGTACTGCAAATCTACATTTACAGCTTCCAAAATTCTTCCCTTAATATCAATTCAGTACATGCTAATGGTTGTAACATGCAATTCATGTACTCTCCTACTGAGTGCATCAACCACTTTATTCTCCTTCCCTTTGATATGCTTGATATCAAAATCATACTCACAAAGAAACTCCAACGACCTACTTTGTCTAGTGTTCAAGATTGGTTGATCAAACAAGTACTTTAGACCGATATGGTCTTTCCTCAGTTCAAAACTCCTTCCCATGATGCAATGCCTCCATCTCTTTAGAGTGTGAATGATGGCTGCCAACTCTAAATCATGATTTTCATAGTTCCTTCTGTGCTCTTTCAACTTTCTAGATTCATAACAGATTACAAATCCATTCCGATTGAGGACTCCTCCTAGTCCTTCTTTGCATGTATCTGTGCATACTACAAAGTCTTCATTCGGATCTGCAATCCTCAAGATTAGAGCACTGGTTAACATTTGCCTCAATTGCTGGAAGCTTCCCTCACAATCTTCTATCCACCGCAAATTCTTCTCATTCCTTTGCAAGGAAGTGATAGGATGAGCTATCCTTGAGAACGCTGCAATAAAACTTTTATAATAAATAGCTAGACCCACAAAGGATATGCCTTATGTCACATTCTTTGGTGCTTACCATTGTCTAATGGCCTCAATATTCTCAGGATCTACAACTATCCCATCCTTTGAAATAATATTCCCCATGTAATGGATATGCTCCTGATAAAATGAGCACTTGCTCAACTTGGCATAGAGTCGGTGCTCTCTTAGCATCTATAGTACCATCCTCAGATGTTGTTCATGCTCTTCCTATGAATTGGAATACACAGGGATTTCATCCAAAAAGACTATGACAAACTTATCCAGATAGTTTCTGAATACACCATTCATCAAGCACATAAAAACAACGGGTATGTTCGACAACCCAAATGACACCACTGTGAACTCGTAATGACCATACCTTGTTCTAAAGGCGGTCTTGCTGATGTCTTCATCCTTTATCATTACCTAATGATATCCCTACCTCAAGTCTATCTTCAAAAATATCTTTGCATCCTTCAACTGATTGAAGAGGTCATCAATCCTCGACAAAGGAAATTTGTTATTTACAGTTACTTCGTTCAATTGTCTGAAATCGATACACAATCTGAGTGTCTCATCATTCTTCTTCACGAACAGGACCAGGGAACCCCAAGGTGACACACTTGGTTGTATATACCCCTTCTTCAGGAGCTCTTGAAGCTGCAACTTCAGTTCTTTCATCTCTGGCATACTCATTATGTAAGGAGTTTTCGACACTAGAGTTGCTCCAGGCATCATGTTTACAAAGAAGTCAATATCTCTTTTCAGAGGTAGTCCAGGTACCTCCTGGAATACATCCTCAAACTATTTTAGTACCACATGATATTCAATATTTGAAACCTCATCCTTAGATGCTTCCTCTGCATGTGCTGCAAATAATTCACAGCCTTTTTTGTATCACTTCTTCAGCTGCATTGCTGAGATTTCTTTGATAGCAACAGCTCTAGGAATTCCTTGGACTATTTTCTGTTTTCCTTCCTCATATAGGCAAGTGAATGCCTTATTACGATAGTCTAAGATGGAATGGTGCTGGTCCAACCAGTCCATCCAAATTAGACAGTCATAAAAACCTAAAGGCAGAACATTCAATTCAACCTTTGTGCTTAGTCCATTCATGTCCACTGGACAAGACTTAACTAACTCAGTGACTTTTCTCTTGGTTCATGTAGCCAACTGCACTAACCAAGACTTTTCATGTTTTCTTCTTGACAAATGAAAAATTTCTACCACTCGAGGATCTATATAACTATGGCTAGCCCCTGAATCAATTAAAATAGTAAATGCATGGTTGTTGATCATACCTTCTGCTTCAATCATGCATGACTGATATTCAACTTGTCTATTTTCCATGGCTGCATAGATCCTTGACATTCTACTGCCCATGTCTTCCAGAGTTTCATCTTGCTAAACATTATGGACAACTCTCACTTTTCCATTTTTGTGGGGGCAATCCCTGTACTTGTGGTTCCCTTGACAACCCCAACACTGAATGGGCATCTGTCTTGCCCTGTTTTCCTCTACGTCATCCATTCTCGACTCTCTAAACAATGGCTATCCTAGAGGACTGTTCTTGAAAAAGGGTGGGTTAGTTCCCTTCTTCCTCTGATCCATATGGAATTTCTTCTTATCTTCCCAAGCCTTCCGGAAGGTGGGATTCTCTCTTTTCTTCTCATATAATCATTTTTCTCTTATTATTGTTTCTTCCATGGTCTTAGGGTCATCATACTGGATCTTGTCACTAATGCAAGGTGGAAGTCCATTTCGATACCTTTGAATCTTAACAGTCTCATATTTGATGAACGGAATATACTTCAGTAATTCCAAAAACCTTCATTCGTATTCATCAATGGTCATGTTGTCGATCTTGAGTTCAAAGAACTCTTTCATCTTTCTGTTATAATATCTTTTATTCAAGTATTTCTTCTCGAAATACCTCTTGAATTCTTTCCAAGTGATATATTTCTCTCTAATGTGTTATACCTGCACAAGATGATCCCACCACATGGATTCTTTTCCTTTCAGTTGATACATTGCAATTCTTCCTTCTGCATGAGAGGAATAATTTTATAGTTGGAAATATTTCCTCATGCCAAGAAACCATGTTTCAACACTTCCTCCTTCTTATGTTCTCCATCAAATGTAGGAGGCTTAATATTGTTCATTTTTCCCTTCAGTTCATCCACTCCAGACCTCTTGTTCTTTTTGGTAGGAGATGGGCTTGAACTACTGCGTGCCCTCCTCTTGGAGCGATCTCAGGAGTGATGATGGTGTTTACCAATGATCCTTGATCTTCTTCCCTTCTTAGGCATCTTGCAGCTCCCTGTTTTGCTTAAGTCACTCTCCTTATCCAACTTCTTTTCGTTTCTTTCTAGAATCTACATCAACTTTAGGTTGAATTCACCATGTTGTTCCTTATATTTCATGAGCTTTCTATTATCTACTCGGTGAGTTTGGGCATATTTCTACCATCCTTCAATGATTTTCATCATATGCCCTTCCCTATCTATCTCTTCTCCATACCCATTGAAGTTTGATCCTTCAACTCCCAAATGGACATCCATTCACTTCATCCTCGGAACTGGAAGCAATCTGCGCCTCTTCCATTTCATTTTCACTCAGTGGAAATTCTATTCAGTTCTGGTACTCATTGAACTTCTATAAACACAATGTGTAGACAATCAAAATTTGTCAAGCCATCATTCCTTAACAAATTCCATAGCATTCATAAAAAAATCTGATTACATAAAACATTAAGATTTCACAAATTTTCTGAGTTCTGCTCCCCTCTGTAAGAATTTCAGGCCTTGGCCCTTTTCTCTTAGCCCCAACCCTTGCGACCATAGGCTGTGACCAGGCACTTAACCAGGACTTCGGGTTCCAAAGTCTTCATAATACCTCACAACAGACTCTCGGAGTTCCAAATTAACGAACTCACGAAGTATAGTGGATCAATAGTCCATGTCTACCCAGCATCCGACAACTGACACTCGTTGTGGAACCTCAAGCTTCTAAGTTCCGAGACTTCGGGACTTCGAAAGATTTCACATCCGCACACCCTGAACCATTAATCTCCAAACACTCCCACGTCACCTTAGGTGACGTTATTAAGTTACATCACTTAATGTTTCCCAATTGTGGGGGCATGCAATGGTGGTTTGGAGTAACCCTTCTTTCATCCCGCAATTCTTCTAACACTAACACGTAACACCTTAGTGAAACCATAGTTTGGATTGTGGGACTGCCTTGGAGAATTATCTTTTGTACAACTTGGGTCCCCGCAATGCCTTCTAGCCATTGATCTTGATGTATCGTGATAAACACCATAGTATGTCCTTCCGAACTTTAACTACGTTACGTAACCTCAGGCCCCACTAACCTTGCTCACACAGGATGCCACATGGCGGAATACTAGCGACTGATACATGTCCCATTCAAATGGGTGACACTCATCACATTCCAAATGCCATTTCAATCTTCCACAGGTTCTAAACCCACTGACATGTGGCACACATCCCATGTGTCCACGTCACCTTCAGGTGATGTCATCATGTCTCACTACTTTGGCTCTTCAGGCTTCGAGAGTTTCAACTCTTCTACGCTCACTTTTGCCTGGAGCACTTTGTCCCAGAGTTCACGATCTACCGATGCATGTCCTTCACAATCGAACGATTGCGATCTACTTCGAGACATCAGGATTTTGTCACACTCCACACTTGAAATCCTTTGAGGTTACTTTCCTTTGCTTCCCTAGACACAGATCTAACGGTCCAGACTCCTTTGCTACTATCTACAATCTAGATCTCCTTCGGAACTTCGACACTTCGATTTTCGGCCTTTCTCATATCTTTGCATTCAGTTTTACCAATGTCGCGAAGTCCGAAGTGCTTCAAGTTTATCCTTTCTACACTTTCTCCAGATCTGGTGGTCATAAAGATTTTTCCTCTCATTCTGAACAGATCCTACGGCTCCAACACCCCAAGTGTTGAGCTCTCTCTGTGTGTGGTTAAATACCATGATGGCTATGGTTTTAATCTACTACTACTACTCTTGAGCTTCGTAATACTTCCAAATAACCCCTTAACACTCATAAACATTTTAAGGTTCGAAATTGGTTTCATTCGAACACCATTTCCACTTGAAACCTTGGGTCCAAAGACCACTTATCCGGACCATCCAAGCTCAACATTGAAACTATTGCTCTGATACCATGTTGTAACATCCCCAACCATCAACCCCACTGCTGGGCAATGCTACTACATGGAAACATTCTCATACTTATATATATAACATGCATTAAATCAAATTAACACATTTAACTAAACAATATAAAGTAATCACAGGATTACTGCTAACATACATAAATAATGGAATTAACAGTAATTCATAATTGCATCAGAATACATGATAATATTGCAAGCATCACAAACATGCATTTTAATTGAAATTAAACACATTGATACTTATCTTTGAAACTGTAGTACCTCCACCAACTACGTGGAGACCTTCCACGAACCTCCTAGACTTAGACCACGCTGCTCATCACACTCAGCAGTGGGTCACCCCTGAGCTAGGACTAAGCTCCACCCAAAGCAAGGGAATCCTAGACTAGGCTGAGGTTACAAGAAAATTGTACAGAGAAACCAGAAGGATTCTCTCCAAGAGCCTTATTACGCCCACTACTCATAGATTCTCATTCCCCACATGCTTGTTCCACCCGAGAGTACACACCTTCACAAACACAGTCCATCGGTGCTTCACCTCCCTCTCTGTGTCTTGGCAACAAGCCAGATAAGGAATTCTCAGAGCTCCGTAGATGGTGCTAGACTCTCTTTGGGAGAAAACCACTTCCCAACAAACTCTCTCTCACATGGAGAGAGTTGCTCACAGGCCTAACAACCTACCTCTTCTACCATGGGCCTGACAACCGGCTTCTTCAACCACTTTCGGCCCAATTCATGCAAGGTGAGGATAACAACAACAACAACTGGTCAATTCTACTTAGGAAAAAAATAAGCCAACAACCCAAAGACAGTTCAAGTACGGACTCGACTTTACAAGAGTAGATAGGCTAGGCTCACATGACACATAGGTGACAGGGCTCAATCCACTAGTTTGCCACTGGTTTTCAAGGTGCGTTACAAGGAATCCACAGAGAGATTAAGCACTGACTCAATAGTTCAAATAGAGGATGCGTTAGCATCTCAGGAAAACATCAGATCTGTGTGAGGCATACATAGATCATACACATTGGCAACACAGTTCAGACAGTGGACGACAAAATGGAGGACCAACCCCCATCACAGATCAATGCTTGGGTTAAATTGTATGTTCCTGGGCCGACACATGTCACCCATGAAGCCGTGTACACTCCATCAAGTATGTGTTCCCTTTTTGCACACTTTGGAGCTGCATGCATTGCCTCTCCCAGAACTTAGGATAAAATATGTTTGTCACACAACTTTGGAATAACAATAAATTATTATTCCCAAGGACTTAAGCCCCTAAGATTAGCCCCTATTTCCAACTTTTCAACCCCCTTTCCCTTACCCACCTTGTGGAAGCTTAGTCCCCCATCACTATTTCTTTGTGGTCGGTCTGCATGGAACAATGTTTAATCTTTATTAATGTTTTTCATAATTACATATACAAAAACAGACTCTTGGCCTTTAACACTTAGGCTCTCCGGCCTAATAAACACATATGTCCACCAACTTATCAATACTCGGCTCACCAGCCTACAAAACATGATTTACAGTTCATAAACATGATTACGACATGGCTTGTCCTTGGGGATATTACATATACCACTTGTTAGGCAGTAGAAGCCAAAAAAATAGCATAAAACCAGAGCATTAACGAGCAAGATCAAATACGTATTAAACGAAGCACAACAATCCCACAATTTACACAGTGATTTATGTGGAAACCCAATGAGGGAAAAAACTAGGGCAATGATAATCGATATTCGTTTATTCAAGGGAGAATTACATTATCCTTCATAGGCATACAACCATCCTCTCTAATACCCCGCCGCTTTGTCCTCCTTGAACAAGCTTGCACTCACATTGCTCACACATTGCACTCACACCTCTATGGGTATCCTCGTATATATAACATCTATCACTCAGTTACACAGACTGATCATGAATAGATCACATAGTTACATGAATAATTCATAAATTGATTCCATACATGCACATTAACATAACTGCATGCATGTGCATGTTACCGCATGAGAAAATTCCTTGGCACGTTTCCAACACGCTCTCTATAGATTAAAACACTCAGTCAAAAAAGACGTATCAAGAGTTTAGCCGAAACGTTGGCAATGGAAGGTAAAACGCAAAGGAGATTGGAAACAAATAATAATTTACAGATTACCCAAAAAAATCCACAACATTAATGTGTTTTAACAGTATAAAGAGATTTCCCATTAGTTCAAGAAAATGTCCACGAATGCCTTCAAGTACGTTTGCGGGGTTCGTTTAATAATTTATGTAGATTTTAACTTAATCTAGTCTAAGACATGTACTAGGTGAAGTGGTCCATAAACAATTTCCCGATAATTCTTGACGCGGATAAAGAGCTTGTTTATCAAATGAGAGGTAAATACTCTTTGGTCCATGTACCTTTTGGATTTATTGAAACAATTATTTCTTCATTACTTTTTATACTCTATCCGTTATATAGATTTAAAGAATTCTCATTACAAAATTGGTAGCGGCCGCCGAGGCGCTTTCTATAGAATAAAACATTTAGTCAACAAAGACAGATCAAGAGTTGAGCCGAAACGTTGACCATGGAAGGGAAAGCACAAACGAGATTGGCAGCAAATAATAATTTACAAATTACGAAAAAAAATCCACAACATTGATGTGTTTTAACAGTATAGAGAGATTTCCCATTAGTTCATGAAAGGGTGCTTTTAAGAATTTATGTTGATTTTAACTTATGTCTAAAACATGTAATAGGCGAAATGGCCCATAAAAAATTTACCGTTGAGGAGGATAGAGATCTTGTTTATCGAATGAGAGGTAAATTTCCTAGTGAGATAAATCCTCAGAATGTCGTGAAAGAGAACAAATAGTTTCTTTCCCATTACTCATTTGGGAATTATTGCCATCGATTGAACCTTCACACGGATGGAATGAAGGATTACCCTTGTCCTCTGCAGAGTAAATTACTGCCCGATCAATGTCTTTGCATGCACGAAGGAATCGAGACTGCACTCTGCTACATGGTATTCTGATTGTGTGTGGAAAGCTCGAGACGCATATGGGCTAGGCCCGTTGTCCAAAGCCTCCAAATATGTATCCTCCATACTAACGACCAAGGGTCCTAGACCACTTGAAAACCTTGCATCAATGTATCTCAAACAAAATCCTCGAAAAAGATTCGGACTAGAATCCATTCACCAGAGACAGAAAACGACCATTCTGACGTCCGACCAATGGCATTTAAAGTAAACGACCATTTTGAGGTCCGAATATATATATAACAATTGAAAGTAAACATGTGACATTTAAAAAAATGTTTTAACATCCATCTTCATTAAAATAACTTTAGTGTTAACACATTTTATTTAAATAAATATTAGTAACAAATAAATATTTCAATATCAATTTAATCTAAAAAAAATTATTGTTAAAACATTTGAGTGATTAGTTGAGTATGAGAGATGTGCAATTCCACATAGATTCATTTTAACTACAAATTTATGATGGATTGAGAAACATCAAATCTTTCCAAATATTGAATTCCTTCCCTTTTCAATATGAAATTGATAAATAACACATTATATATAATGCATCTAAACGAATTTGATACTTCTGCGATCAAATTTAAGATAGATGTACACTGATTTAAAATCAAATTATATCTCATTACAACCTTTAAAAACAATTTAACGCAAAAATTTAATTCTTTTATTTGAATCGAGTTAATGACGATTTCATACAGTTCAGTCTTCATGATGACAAGACAATCCGCTATTCCAATTTGAGAGTCTCAATTAAATGTTCTAGGTTTTCAGAGGTATTCAAGCGGCAATTAGATAGAGAATAATATAGATGTTGATCAACGAATCATCTTAATATATATATATATATATATATATATATATATATATATATATATATTAATGATTTAGAGTTTTTTTTTTAAATTATAATGATTTAGAGTTTTTTTTTTTTAATTATAATTGATTTAGGCCTTTTGGATGGTCAATTCTGTTATAATATTATCATTTATAGAAACAATTATTTCCTCGTTACTTTTTATACTCTATCCGCTGTATAGACTGAAATAATTCTCGTTAGGGAAAATGTCAGAAAAATGGTAGCGGCTGCAACGCGTTCTCTATATATTAAAACAGTCAGTCAACAAAGACGGATCAAGAGTTAAGTTGAAACGTTGACGTGGAAGGGAGAACGCAAACGAGAAATTACCCAGAAAATCCACAACATTGATGTGTTTGATCAGTATAGAAAGATTTCATAGTCCAAACTGATAGTGCCATTTTACAGAAAATCTGATTATCTTTTCTCTTCCAATCTGATGTCATAATTCAGGAGATCAAAAGTGAATATTGATGGAATAATTTATAAACTTAATCTGAATCAACAACTATAACGTGTGGCGCCGACGGTGTCCATCACCATGTTGTGGCACGCTGAAGGAGCCGAGGGAGTATAACCGCTCTTCGGAAGCTTATCATCCAGTAACTCTATATCAAAGGCGGGTGCTTTATTGGCTTCTTCAATAAAAACTTCCGAGATATTATTTGTATTGGAGATGTCCTTAATTTCCGAGTCAGCAGTGGCTTCCTGGAGGAAATTAGGCCTGGAGCTTGCGATTGGAAATGGAGTAAAGATTAGCAAAGAGCATATGACGATGCCATACACCACCCTGGCCGCCATGTTGTTCAATAAACTTAAACGCCTCCGCTTCAATGCAGTGGACAATACAAACGAAATACAGTATATCCTCGGAAGGACAATAAAGCGATGAATGAAGATGTTTATCGAGTTAAATGTAACGAGATTGGCTGGCGGGCAAAATAACTCAGAGATGAAGGTATAAGCGAATGATTTGAAAGACGAGAAATGAAGCTCTATTTATAAGCGCTTCAAACTCATCTTTTGACGAATTTGCAGATGGTAAGTCCAACATATGTGATGTCAGTGAAATGATATCAGCACTTTCCTTGCTTTGAACGATTTTGTTCAGTTTGACTTGATTCTATTCAACACAAACACAATATTTATTATTGGCTCCACTAGGCCTTTTGACTTTGAAGAAATCAAACGCCAGGCCTACTAAATCCATAATTGAAAATATGGTTTATCATAATTCTTGTTTTTCATAAGATGAAGGCAACCCATCGAAACAAACTTAAAGAAACGAGCTTAAGATCCCGCACAGCCGCTCTCCATCTTTATCACAATTCTTCCGAGAGATATATCTCTGCTATGGGTTTGCATGTTTTTTCGATAGGCGGTAGATGGGTTACCGCCAACAACTATTTCTTGGAACATAAAGTTTCCAAATTACGAAGAAGATAGGCAGTGTGTTGCTGTTACCATGAAAGTCCACAACCAAATAAGACAGTCTCCCTCGCTTGGTGACACCCCTAAAACCATAATTTGCCCGTGTAAAGATATTTGAGCAGTCGCTAATTTTTGATAAATTACAACAATTTTTATGAATTAATTTTTTATAAATTAGAACACTTTTCGATCAATTAAGATTAAATTAGTAAATCTCTGCTTTTCGTTTAAAGGTTAAAAGGTTCAAAATTAGCCCGATAAAAACTGTATATGTATTATTAATATTTGGCCATCTCTAATGAGGCTTGAAATGGTATGTCCACCATTAAATGTGATGCCCTGTGTTTCCAAAGCATAACCCTTATTAAGTCACAAATTGTTACTAATACAGGTTGCAAACACTAACTACACACCATTTTACTAAGAGATATCAGGATGATACTATACAAATTCATGAGAGCTGCATTTTTAAAAAGGAAACTATGCAGCTTTAGTTTAAATTTGGGGATATTTGCTTGAAATCCTGCAATTAATTGTTTGATTTGTAGATTTAAGTGGTTAATTATGTATAATCTAAATGTTCTAAAAAATCATGTTAATCCATTTTCACATTCAAAAATATATGTTTTCATACAGATTTATATGACCCCATTCCAACCAAAAAAACAAAAACTTAAAACAATTAAACAATACCTTTATTATAATTTATTATTTCATGAATATAATTAAAAATGGCAATCATTTTTTTATTAGAAATTAACCTTTTATTATTTCATGAGGATAACCAGTGGTGTTAATTAAAATTTGCAATCATGCAGTAATGGAAAAAAAATCTTTTATTATTTCATGAGGATAACCAGCGGTGTTAATTAAAATTTGCAATCATCCAGTAATGAAAAAAAAATCAATCCACCAAATAAGTATAATATCTTTACGTTTAACTGTATATATGAAAGATATTTATCCAAAATATAAAGCATTGTAATGTTCACCCTCGAGCAGGTATGACTTCTAATTAAAATTTTAGTTCTAAAATATAGAAGCTTTTAATAATGAAATATATAATTACTTTTTACTGCAACAAAGTTTTACTCCATATATTGCATATACTCTGTCTTTTAAGATTTTATTTAATATTACATATAGTTAACAAGTGTTGGGTGGCAGCATAGTTCCTATCAAATAATAAACTAAGTTGTTA
Source organism: Picea engelmannii (assembly GCA_009831015.1). Taxonomy (NCBI): domain Eukaryota; kingdom Viridiplantae; phylum Streptophyta; class Pinopsida; order Pinales; family Pinaceae; genus Picea; species Picea engelmannii. Next base: position 443,813 of record ML776683.1, on the reverse strand, counting down.
TCTTGCAATAGTCTATTGATCTGTTGTCTTTGTTAAAGGGTTAGTGGCCACAAAACTATGTCATTTATAAAGGCACTCATGTGTTGGGGAAACACATTCAACACAATTTATTATCTGAATCTAACACCCTATCACAAACTATCCTTGCATGTAAAATGTAAGGAGGGAAAGGTACACATGCCTAAATAGAGTAGCTTTTCTTTAAATGGAAGTTCTGGGCATGGAAAAAAAAACTAATCGTGCATTTATAATTATGGATTAAAGAGCCTCTTAAATTCTTGTACAAAGAGGTTCAATTCATCTATCAATAGTTGTATAGGAAAATGATTTAATTTAAAAAAAAATACAAAATTCAATAAAACAATATTAAACATTGGAAAACACCATAAATTTGCATTCAACATGTTAACTAATATGTAGTTACGAAAATGATTTAATTTTTTTTTAAGATTACAAAAATTCATTCAAACAATGTTAAACATTAGAAAACACCATAAATTTGTGGTCAACATGTTAACTAATGTGTAGTCAATGAGAAAAACCATCACTATAATTTCCTTGCATTGAAATTGAGTTCAGTTGGATAGTTTCTTTGTCATTCCCTTTCACAAAATCTCTCAAATGTCACTTTTTTCCTATTTGTGACCAAAATGCACGAAGTGCCATGTCACTCCGGCGTTGTACCACTAATCATTTGAGAGAAAAGGAATCAATCTGTTTCCGACACATGTCATAAAAATTTCGCAAATACGTCCTGCCATCAGTCAAGGGATGTGGCGCTCATATAGAATGTGACAGGTGGCACTCATTTAAAGCATGTCTTATGTTCGTCATCTGTAATGTTTCAGGTGACATGTGACACATATTCTTTATATGACATGTCACCCTTTTGGCATGTCTTAGATCTCATTTGTATACCCATTAAAGATTATCGCATCAAATTGTCTTTGGGACTTCAGAACATCGTAGATTCAAGATTTTTGTTGTTTAGATGCCTTTAAACTGTTCAAGCGCAAAGTCCCTAAGTGACCATTGAAGGTTTTCTTTTAAAATTTGGGAAGACTTATAATGTACAGAACACGAGAGTGGTTTGATCAAATTTAATGGAATTCATCAACAGATGATATTTTAAGAGCCTTATTAATACATAACGATCATTGATTTATTTAATTGAAAAGTAATTCCCTAAGTTTTTTTGGTGAATTTTTAATTTTTAAGAGGTAAAAACAAAAGGATCTTAAAATTCAAAATATTTAAATCCGAAAGTGTTCTAATAGCTTCAATTATCTTACAAGATGAAGAAAATATTCTAATATTGGGCACTCGGGGTGTCATCCTTAGACATATAAGTTAATTGTTCATTTTTACAAGACGAGGTTCAGATGTAGAAATGGTGATGGAAGATACTTTGGAAAACCCAAAGTCCAGAATAAAACTAACACCTATATGTGGTTTCATATCAATGACACCTATGCATTTGGAGTTTCAAAATCACACAGGTTTAAACAACCAGCGACAAATTAAGGTGTATTTACAAGTGTCATTGATTTTTGGCATTGGAAATTAATTGTGGGCTATAAATTTATCCACATACTCATTTTGTATTGTGTTTGTATCATTAAAAAAATTGCAACAAATGAAAACACAAATTCTAACTTGATTTTGGCTCTAGCTATGTAGAGTTGATTTACAAGCCTTATTGATGTTTGTCCTTTTGTTGGCACTTGAATCTGTCTGGACTGAAACAAAAAACTCATGAGGATGAAAATCCTCCATTTTTATAGAGGCAGTACTCCACTGTATGAGATTTATAAAATGTGGGACCTTTAAAGAACTGTCTCAAATGAAAGTAAAATAGATATAACAGAAAATGAAAAATGTTTTTTAATTTTCTTGTAGAAAGATAATTCATTTGAATGGACCAGGAGATGCACACACTCATATATGTAAAATAAATAAATAGAACTTGCTCACATCCATCATAGCAAGAATAATGATATCTGATCACATGAAAATTAAACGAAAATGATGCACATGCACAAGAGAACTTTTACAGTGTGATATATGGGCAACTCAACAATGATAATGATATAAAAACCTCAAATATTTTATATTTATATAAAATGGGTTACAAAATACAGTCGAGATTATTCCCAAAATAGCTCTCTTGGAATTTCTAAAAAATATATAGTTCAGTACATGTTCTCTTAAATTTAAATGTGTTTGTCATAATGACTAGGATTGGGGTTCCTGCGAACCATAAAGAAAATATGTATAAGAATGAAGCTTGTAGAAAGAAGAAAGTGGGTGGTGGAAGACAGCAAGACCTGGAAAGAAGAAAGAGAAAGTTGGCAATCCTCCATTAAACCTTTCTATTTAAATTGATAGACTAACTGGATGAAGAGATTGACAAAGACAAAAGAATGTGATCAATATGAACTTACTATGATGATATCTCATGCTTTTTCATTTACTCAAAGATGTCCCTTTATGGATTTCCTCAGCTGTTATGGGAACCGTCTCAATCATCCTTTTCCCTTCCTTGATAATCTTATCAACAACCTTTTTCAACCACTCCTCAATGTAGCTCCTCATGGGTGCCACGTTGATTCCATGCCAGATTTTTATATTGAAGACTCCACCTTCCAATTCCCTTAGATCAATAGAGATGTTGCACAATTCTTCTTCAATATCTTGGTTTTTAATCGAATAATCAACTATCCAGTTTTCCACGTCATCTTCACCATATTCAAGAATGCCATAGGAATATTCAAATGAAAACCCTTTAAAGATCTCAACTTGTTTATCGAATGCTTTCTTGCTTTAAAAAAATGACTTGAGTATAAATTTTGGGTCTTGGACTTCATTTGTGCTACCAACTAGATATATCTCAGTTAACCTCTTGAATAGTTCCTCTCTTCTAGTTATGGTCTGGCTACATGCTTGAACGATACCATTCAGGGTTTTTACCTTTTCCTTCCAGCATCCGTTTAGTTGATTTATTCGATTCAGTGAAGGGAGATCCTCCTCTTTTATTCTCAATTCCATCGTACTAGTAACTTTAAAACCAAATGAGACAACTGCATCGAGGTAGAAACCTTGCTCGTTTTCCAAATCTGCTTGCAAATATTCATGAAAAGCATGTGCTCTTCTTCGAAAAGAGACCATACTCTTTGAAATATCCCAAGTATTTGTTATTAATTCCATTATTTTCTTTATATTCTTTTCCACATAGCCTTAGGTTGATGTGAGAAGGATTTTTGATCCTTTTAAATTTGTTGTAGGTGTGGTAGGTCTTATCATTGCCAAAGGACTAGCCAACATTGGAAGGGGCATTAGAGCTTCCTCCAATTCTTTAATTCACTCCTTTAACCTGACATTCTTCGCTTCAACGTCGTCAATAGAGTTTTCTAGACCATCTATAATTTCTCAGTGTATTTGAGAGATCTAGGAAGGCCACATGTTATGTAGGTTAATCTCTGAACGAGATTTCCCCTTCTTATTTTTTATGTCTCTTTTTCAATAATCAAATTTTTGGATTCGCTATAAAAAACAACGCTCTGAAATGCAAAAGACTCTTCTTCATCGGAGGTCTCGGTCCCAACTATTTCCATCTGAGGGTTCTGGGGAGAAGCACTCTCTAGTTGGTCCTCATTGGGGCACATTTTCAATGTCAATTTCTAGTTCCATATCTTCGAGGGAGATATTGTGGATATCACTTTCTCCCCTCGGTCCCTTATCTTCTTACACAATGTTTTTTCGTTTCTTCCCCACAGGAATTTTATGAGAACATTCAATTTTTCCGGGGGGAGGGTTCTTATCTCCTCCTTTGCTTGAAGAAATGTGTGTGGATTTCTTACTTGGGTAGGTCGTTGGAGCGTTGCTACAAGATGTTGTAGTATTGGGCATGACAGTCAAGGATTGCACACTTTTCTCACTTGAACCTTTTCGTCTCTTCTTTCACAACTCATTAATGTTGAGTATTGTCTCTAGGTTGTCGGTGTCATGAGAAGGGATTCCCGAGGTGTTATATTTATATTTATTCAAGATCTCGTTAATGAAAGAATTGTTGAAACTGAAAACCAATAAGTGTTCTACAAAATACCATTAGGGTCGAACCCTTTTACTTTTTCAACATATTTCAAATTGAGGCTGTGGAAGTGCTCCGCAAATTCTACAATATTTTTCATATTCATGAATATGAAATCCACTACTTTCCAAGGCAAAGGTATGAATTTATTTTTCATCTTTTCATGGAAAAAATGCAACCAATAGGTGTATTGCCTTGCTATTTCAGAAAAAAACATTGCATCAGATATGTGACATGGAAGGAAGGAATGATTTTATTTGGATCCAAAAATCCTTATAACATTATATTTTTACATTTGTTCCAGTGTCCCCTTCTTATCTAGGAACTTTCTCTGCTCTTCGGTTATTCGGGGAAAATACTTTCCAAATATGAACCCTTTAAAAACTGAGACAAAATCATTAAAGACTTCATAAAAATGTTGGGAGGCCTTGTGTCTCCATAATGTGTGATACCAAAAGGTTACTGGTTCAAATTCATAGTTTACCTTCTTACACAGAGATAATCTCGGGAATGGACATCAACGCGATATCTCAAAAATTAAATAAGATGACATAAAGAATTTCTTGTCCCTTTTGTATTGCGAAAATTGGGAAGAGATTTCAATGAAAATCAACTTACCCCAATCAATGATGGCTTGTTCCTTCACCGTAAAATATAAAATATAAATAATCATCCAAGAGATTTTGGATGTACTTGCTTGTCCCATTATCCTTGTAAAAAGCCATGCAATTTCCTAGAAAGGGTTTTTGAATGCATTAGCATCTAATTTGTTGATGTCCTCGGGAACAACCATTGGGTCCTCTAAGAATTATGGTAAGAGTTCCAATATATTATCGTGCTTCTTTAAGAACTCCCTGCAATCCTCTCCCTTGAAAGTAAGCATTGTCTCGGGAAGTCTTAACATATTTTGAAATACTTGAGGCAATAGGGAGACTAGGCAATGGTCTCACAACTGGATAATCTGTTGGTTCGGAATATATCTCTTGATACACCAGGTGACCAAATCCTTATATTAAAAAAATTTGGGGACACAAAACACTCGTGCAATTCTAGACATCTAGATAACTTCCTATTGACAATGGGCACAATTAATTACCTTTTAATCTAAAATTCTAATCTGATGGCTAACAATTGAAGATGTTGGCATATTCTTAGTCGTCCTGCCAAATCAATAAATATGATTTACTCTTGATGACTTTCTTGTATTTTTGAATGCATCAGTTAACATGTTTACTTTTTAACATTTACCTAATCATATTAAGAAATTATTGTATCACCATATGATTGCCACGTTTAAATGATTAACGTTTGAGATTAACACGTTTAGATTATTAGCAGATATTGAATCTTAACATTTGAGATTAACATGTTTAGATTATTAGCAGATATTGAATCGCCAGACCCACCTAGCTTTTCATTTTCATTTAGTTGTCCACAGGTTTCATATTGGATTGTCATTTCATATTGGATCTCCGTTTCTGAATGAGCATGGTAATGTATGATTCCAAGTGTCCTAAGACGCAATGGCATGTGGAATAACAGGAACCCACAACCGACTCGATTTCCAGTGATAAGACTGTGTAAATATTTGGCTAAGAAATACCAACAATATGGTGGTAGCTGCGATCTGTTGGGAAGAACAGAGGTAGAGCAAGTTGTGGTGCGAAGTGGAATATCAACAATTTCATCCTCCATTTTATGCCATTATAGAGCAGGTTTTCATAAATCCGTTGAAAACATTAGGCACCACAGAGGAGGCATTGGTGGGAAGGAACGTGGAGTCATCATGCAACTTTGATGGAGAGGAAAAGAAAGGCCAAAGAATCTCTTTCCCTCTCCCAGGGCAGTCGGAGATCGAATCCCAACGACAGTATAAGATAGTCTTTTAAAGGGCCGAAAGGGTTTACCAAGCAGTCCCAACTTCCCATTATGTGTAGCTTGAATGCGAAAAAACCTTAATCTTAAATCATTTTGCAACTGTGCAACGTTTACTGTCACCTGTATTCAATCGTTTTGGAACTGTGAAACACTTTTTGTCAGTTGTATTTTTTTGAAAATGATCTTTGCCGCCATCGACAATATTTTTAACTCGAAGTACATGCTTGTCTTTTCTTTTGGTTATATCCTGTTTCAATTTTCTTGGGTTTTCTGGATTTGACCCATTTTACAGCACTGATTATTTGTGGATTTAATCTGTTTTACAAAATTGATTATTTATGGATTCAATCTTCAATGTGACACCGAATATAGTTGATGGTTTTGACCCAACCTGACCACTTGCTAAAGCCCAATGCATGTCATCATCTTTATCGAACATCCGTTGGTTTTTTTTGTCGGCAAAAGATACTTGAATTTTATCTTGGTTCAGGGTATATTTGATTCATTCATGAATATTCACATTTAAAATATTTATTTCTTTTTCAAAACAGTTTATTAATAAAGTAATTTCAGAAGTTTTCCTATAATTGAATCTTTGAAATCCTCAAAATTTACCGTGAGGAAGCTTATTTTCACTTAATTTAGGATTTGAAAACATTCGGTCCCTTATTATAGGGTATAAAGAATGAATATGTGAAATCGAGACCGAAAATTAAATTGCATTTTGTTTTTAAATTGCATGAAATCGAGGCAGAAAATTAAATTGCATTTTGTTATTGTCGGGACTCCTATGATAATTGTCTTCATTGTGTGAAAAGTCACATTTAGAATTGTCCTTTCATTTCTTTAATTAATTAATAGACGATCACCTCCTTCCACTGAGAAAGTTAAAAATATCTAATATTTAGATTCATTTTTTTACTTTTCTAACTAACGAAAAATTGAATTACCACATTTTAATGATAATTGCTTTATAAAATTAAAAAAAAAAAAACACTAATTATCCTAACAATAAACATAATTTTTTAAGGCTTATTTTATTTACAAATTTAATTATGGCTTACCTTGTAGATGAAATATACATATGTGGGTTTATCAACAATTGTGGTTATCTTTAGGTTTAATTGCATAAAATAATCTGACTATTTTGGATGAACACTCCATATCAAGGCGTAAATGAGTTAAAATTGTGTTTTGGTTGAACATTCCATATTAAAGTGTAAATGAGTTAAAATGGAGTTAAAAAGAAGGAAGAAATGCATGTTCTCGACTGGGAATTTTCCCTTTCGACGTTCTCCAGTGATGGGGAATTTTACCAGTCTATACCTTTCGACGTTCTCCAACCGCGAGTTAGCGACTGTGCTAGTAAAGTATATATTCAAAAGTTTATAGAGTTTGTACGGGTTTTTAAAATGGTGGGTGAAAGATTTTTAGTCAAAAGTATACGTCATTGAACTAATGTGGGCTCAACACTTTGTTTCCTTAAGTTGTAATTTTTTAATGTCTACACAATAAGATCGTTGAGATGAAAGGTAAAATTTATAATTGGAGATAAGTGATGAGTTTCTAATGAGTTTCTAGGTACATCCACTTATATTGTTAATGTTTGGGTAATAGATGCGAGGATATTTCTATTTGCATAATCGTTTCTATCATAAGATTCTTCAAGAACTTTGTTGATAGAGAAAACATATTATTTTATTTTAGAATTCATTTGAATTATGATTATTTAGGATAAAGGAATGACTATGGTGTGATGTAAAAATTAATTGGATGACTTTGGATAAAAAATGGTGGAAGATGAAGAAGATGGAGTGATGAGAATCCTAGTTTAACGGTTTTTTTTTAGGGGATGCATTGCATTCCTTATTCTATATTATTTAGTTTACCTTTTCTTAGTAAATGGATCATGTATGGAGAAAATAAGATATCTATTACTACTTTGATAGGTTATTTATGAGGCCCTAAATTGTGTCTCCCCAAGATGGTAGAATGGGCAGGGTCTTCCTAGGCCACTTTATTTAGGGGTAAAGTCAAGATATCCTCCTTGTGAAGGGGATTCTTCTCCTTTTTTAATAAATTTATGGATAGTGATGTGGCATTAGCAGGGGCTACTTGGAGTTATGGTTTTTCTGGGCTATTTTTATTTCCTTGGTATGACTCTTACAACTTGAAGCAAGAAAAAGACTAGATTTTACTTTTGGTTATTCTTTCGAGATTGTCCCTTCATTTATGGCATCATAGGATGTTGGAAAAAATATTGGATCCTTCTAAGATATTACCTAGAAAACCCTTTATAGATAAGGTACTTCTCACCTTATGGTTCTCACTTTATGGTGATGTCTAATCTTCTATAGCGCCTAATTCAATAAATTGGATCTTAAATGGCTAATCAATCTCGATTTCAAATATTAACATGTGATAACATTCCCTTCCACTAATGCTATTGTCATGCACATGGTCATCTATTTCATGAATTCCCTAGAAAGTATTCTCAAATGTTGAAATCACATAATCTAGATGACATTCATGCCATTAAGGGAGGGGAAGGCTCAATCCTTTTTACCTTAAGAGATGTAAGTGTCTTTATGGTAATTCCCTTCTAGGAAGTGTGTCAAGATATTAATGCAGTGCTTTGGTCATTGGTTTTTGTAGTTGATGTCAACCTAACAAGCATTAGTAGTGCAACAATGAAATCCCTTACCGGTGATACTTCAAGGGATTTACCATGTATTTATATGGTTTCTACTAAAGCAATGGTGAATTCCTTGGTTTCAAGATTTGTTTCCCTAGAATCAAATTCATGCCTTAATGCACTTGTTTTTCCAACTATTTCCCAACAAAACATTTTTGTATAAGAGTTGTGTAATATACCTAGGGAGGTAATATAGGAGGTACCCAATGGGAATGGTGTTAGATGTTATTAGTGGAGGCCATTCAATGTAAGGTGGACTAGGTCCACCATGGTATTAAATAAGTCCTACTATGGCAATTGGATATAATAAACGAGTAGTTAGATATAACAAATGAGATTTCTAGAAAATACCTTCTCTAGAAGGTTCCTGGGAGAGAGAGAATGCTATAAAAGAATATGTAATATTGTATTTGACATGGAGAAGAATATTCTGAATGTACAAGCAAGTATTCCTTGAGGAGTATTATCCTTCCTTAAGGATTAATATATGGTGTTACCCTACCTCAAAGGTTTTCTATATTCTTGTGTTCATTGTTATGGTGAATGGTTTTATTTTATTCTTGGTTATTTCTGAAGTATATTTTCATATCTAGTATAGATGTAATGACCCCAACCATTACGACACAAAAATGACATACAACATGTAATTTTTTATTTTTAAACGTTAGGAAAATAATTTCGACAATGAAAACCATAGCAACACAACTCAACGACATCATAATGAACCACGATATAAGGTAATAAGGTCAATCGCTACTCATCATTGAAATAAATAATAACGCAATGAATGTGTCAACAAAGGATAGCGACACATAAACATAAATGACAAAACATATAGCACATCAATCTTGGAGAAATTTAAGACAACACTCATCAGATAAAAACATAAAATGACTAACCCTCCCATTCTACCCTACAAGGTTAGGACCTCCAAGACGCATAAGAAACAATCAAGCTTAGGTTCCCATCGATTTTGACCATTTAAGGTCTTAGGGTTGGCGACTATTTTGAGGAACAAGGAGGTGTCTACATCCCACCCGACACAATCAAGTCCAAGCCGACCAAGCTAAATAACATCAATGTGCATAATTAATCATTCACAAGGAATCATATAATAACATCGTGACAAGGTACTAGTAAACTAAGGCATACACATTTTGCATCAACTTAGCCCATCACGCAAACAATCTAAACACTTATTCTTAAGCATAAACACAAGCGCAAGGAAATTCAATATTAAACGATGATGCCTAAACACAAATTAGTGGCAAAATAGAATCTAAGTGATAAAACAATCATATAACAACATATATGAATGGCGAAATAGAATCTAATTATCACAATGATCTCTCCTCAATATATCTAAGTGGAGAAATAAAATCTAATCATTACAATGAACTCGCATCAATATGTTCAAGTGAAAAATAAAATCTAGTTATTACAATGACCTTGCATCAATATATCTAAGTGGCGAAATAAAGTATAATTACTAAAATTATCTCGCAACAATATGTCTATGTGGCGAATATAATCTAGTTATTACAATGACCTCGCATAAATATATCAAAGTGGAGAAATAAAATCTAATCCTTACAATGATCTTGCATCAATATATCTAAGTGGAGAAATAAAATCTAATCATTACAATGATCTCGCATCTATATGTCTAAGTGGTATCTTCCAGGGTCTTAGTGGAAGTTAATCATCATCATCATCATCATCAATTGGTAATAATATTATTATTCATCTTGTGCGCCAAATATATTATATCCATCTAGCAACTAAAGGTGAAAGAAAAGGTCAGAGCATAAGTTGATCAACGCAAAAAAGGATTTAATTGTAAATAAGAATACTATAACTTTAAACTGAATTATAGTTGTAATCTGAATTAAAATTGCAATTGAATTATATTCTAAAAATTAATTGCAATCAAATTATAAATGTAAACTGCATTATATTCCAAATCATAATTGCAACTGAATTAGGATTCTAATTTTAATTGCCAACTGAATTACATGTAAACTACAATATAAATTCGAATGAATATAAAACGAAATAATTCGAAAGGATCTTCCCTTTGCTATCAAGGGGAAAGGTTATCAAGGGGTGGAGATCGTACTTATTATTTGGGGTTTTAATAGTAAAACCAGGTCGAGGGAGGGTGAGGACGCAAAAAAGGGGATCACAGCCCAACGCTCCCAGAAGAGAGAGACACAGCCAATTCACTGACAATAAACGCCCCGAGATTTACTAGAGGCTACTGTTGAGCTAAGTTTTGAGCTTGGCTCGAAATTCAGACAACATTCTTGTTGTATCCGCAAGGTCTAAGTGCAAATCCGAGTGTCCATCCAGAATGCGCCTGCACCAATGTACACCATGAGTGGGTGTAAATAAGAGTGAGTAGGAGGGATGGGCATAAATCCTGAGCGCATAAGTATTAAAGGTGAGTTGGTAAAACACAATGATCATAACTGCAATTCGGAGGTAAACGGAGACCACCAATCACTTGCAAGAGAAAATGCAGAGCCGAGGGACCAATCCGCTGAAAATCGAAAGGTTGGGATTGAAGGAGACCCCGAAAAAAAGGTTGGGATTGAAGGAGACCACGAAAAAAATGCTAGCAGTTTTAAAAAAAGAAAACTCTCGTTTGGGTGCGTTACTGTTGAAACTTTAAATTAAAGATAAAAACAAGATTTTAATCGCAATGGAGTAGGTATGTTGGCTCCCAAAATAAAAACTAAAAGGGCCTTCCATACGAAAGATCAAAACTAAAGAGGATTAAAAAAAAATGTAGGCAACACACTTTTCTTTTTATGTGTAAAAGAACCACGTCAAATATTCATATAGAAGGAGAACTACAGAAAAAAAAAGGCAGGAAAAAAGGGGTTTTGATGCCTAAGCGTAATGTGTAGCTGTTATGGAAGTAAACATCAACAAAATCCAACGAATGGAAACACCCAATCCTTCTAGCGTGGATATACACCTAGATACAATAAGTGAGTAGCTAGATCGCACCAGAAGGATGAGAATCATCCACTGGCAAGAGACTCCTACGAGAGATATACTAGAAACAACCACAAGCCACACACAATCCCAATTGCACTGAAACCAAGAATACATCATGCATAACATTAAGAATATTTGATTTCTATATCTTCTTTCTGAAACGTTTAGATAAAAGTTTTCTTTTAAATGCCAAGCAGGGTTTTCAATAATTTTGCAGCTTGAAGATCTAGTTTCCATGTTTTCAATGTAAGATTACACCTTAATGTTTTGATTCTAGCTCACAAGTCTACGTACACAGTTCTCACATGATCTAGGTGGATATTGGTGGCCACCCACCTTTTCCAACTGGCTCAAAACAATTTTCTGACAATTTTGACAATTTACTATTTTTAACAGGTTTTAACTTCTAGGGTCATTTTGAGGGCCTAAATGAAGGTTTTTCGAGATATAGGTTCTCAATGATAGTCAAAGGCATAATCAAATCCCCCAAAATGAATCTCCTCGACGATACCTTTCCAACGAGCTATCACACGCCTAAAACGGAGATCGTATGCAAAAGTTATGACCCCGAGAAGTTGATGTACTAACTTACCCAAAGGGGGTCACAATGACTTTTGGCGCCTCATCCCCTAGGGTTAGGTTTTTGGATATGTAGGGTTTTTGGCATTCCTGTTTATTATAAAAAGGCCTTCAGAGCCTCATTGTATTGATCTTCTTGCAATTGCGAGTAGTCGTCACATCTCTTCTCAGATATAAGCTGCCACCATTCTAGCGAGTCTTTCACTCTGTATTTTTACAGTCTCTGTACATTTTTTTTATTAATAGAAATTGTGTATTATTGTATATCTTTGCTTATGGTTGCATATTTGATACATTTATGTTATATGATTGAATATCTATGATATCTCTGTGCATTTCTTTATTATATCTCCGATCTCATTTCGTGCCAAAAATAATCTAGATCAGTGGTATCAGAGCAGGCTATTCTTGATCATTTTTTTTCAGTGCATGTCCCCAATGAGGTCCAAGTATAGAAAGTTGGGTCTTGAGCTTGTCTCTCTTTAAGACAATCGCTCTCGCACACCCAAGAAACCCTCAATGGTGGAAGAAAAGAAAAATGACAGAGCAGACGATCCTATCGGCATGTTTCTTAAGCAAGCTCTCACGCAACATAGGGATGAAATGATTGAGAATTTTTCCCACATCCTTCAACCCCTGCCGATAGCAACATGCACATCTTCATCAAGAGTCCACTTTGGAGGCACCTCACCTTTCAAGGTACAAGTTAATTTTGATATTCTTGTATTTGAAGGACAGATAGATGCAGAAGCCCTAGACAAATGGTTAAATCTGCTTGAAGGTTATTTCTCTGTTCACAAATTTTTCGAAAAAGAAAAGATGACATTCGCAATCCTTAAAGATCTCCCCCATGTCAAACATTGGTGAGAAACTTATTCGGAGCAGAGTTCCACAGAGGAGTCTGAAATATATAGGGTCGATCCCACTTGGGATGTTTTTGTGGATGTGGTAAAAGAACAATATTACCCTATTGGAAAATATGAGGACCAGTACATAAGATGGACCACACTGCAATAAGAGAGGGGCCAAGTAGTTCTAGAGTTCACCAATACCTTCCATACCTTGCGCACCAAGATAAGTATCAAAGACTCCGAGCAACATTTGGTTCTAAAATACCATGGGGCTCTACACAGATAGATCCAGACTGAAATGGATTTTCTGGAAATCTCATCACTCGATGTTCCTTATCGATATGTTGTTAAAATCGAGCATAAATTTAAGCACCAAAACAAACAGGATTTTGGATCTGTAAATCCACAACAACCAAAGTATGACAAAGACAACCCTAACAAATAGTCTCCCAAAAACCAGTCCAAGACACAGGAAAAGAAGGGTCACGGGAAGACTAAAAAGGACACCAGAAAATGGTGTGATTTCCACAAAATCCCCTGGCACAACACCGATGAATGTCGCTCAAAAGAGTCATTGGTGGTCGAGATCAAAGGCAAGGAGTCGAACCCTGATTCAAAATCCCATTCTAAAAATACTGGTAAAGGAAAAATCATTGACGCAGACCCCACTGCTATTGTTGCAACCGCAACAATTCAACCAAAAGAACCAATAGATCCCGAAGAGGGAGAGAACCTTTTTCATTCACAGATGTGGGTGAAGGGGACCCCGCTTTATTTTATTGTTGATAGCGGAAGCCAGAAGAACCTCATCTCAGTAGAGGTCGTCAAACAGTTGGGATTGTTGACAACACCACACCCGCAGCCATACAACATCGAGTGGCCTCGCCAAGGACGAGATCTCTGTGTCAACCAACAATGTCAATTTTCATACAACATCCATCCCTTCAAGGATGAGGTAATATGTGATGTTGCCCCACTGGATGTCTGTGATGTTCTCTTGGATCAACCATATATGTGGAAGTGCCATGTTGTTTATGAGTCTCGACCCCGTAGTGTCACTGTTACTTTGGGGGGTCATCTCTATAGAATACTAGAGGTAGTTCTGACTATTGTTCCACCTAAAAAGTGTCGCAAGTTAGTATCTCATACTGCAAAATTTAGCATATTCACAATCTATTCAAAAGGAGAATACAAGGACACTGCAACCACTATAGAATCGCCCCAAGCACCATCTATCCAACAGATGAAGGTTGAAAAGGCTATAGAAAAGTGAAAAGATTCCTTCTGCGCACCATCCTCTCATGTATCTCGACTTGTTGAACAACCTCATCCTCAACAGGTTCTTAACATACTTCCACAAACTGAGCAGCGTGATGTCTCCAGCAGTACAAGTAGCTCATCAAGATGTAGATATAGCAAATGCTTTTCCCTCTCCCCCATGACCTCAACGCAATGGAGACCATTTCTTCCTAAGGAGGGAGGATTGATCCAGGTGGATATCGGTGGCCACCCACCTTTTCCAACTGGCTCAAAATAATTTTTTGACAATTTTGGCAATTTACTATTTTTAGCAGGTTTTAACTTACAGGGCCATTTTGAGGGCCTAAATGAAGGTTTTTCGAGATATAGGTTCTCAATGATATTTGAAGGCATGACTGAGCCACCAAAATGAATATCCTCGATGATACCTTTCCAACGAGCTATCATACGCCTAAAACGAAGTTCATATGCAAAAGTTACGACCCCGAGAAGTTGATGTACTAACTTGCCCAAACGGAGCCCACATGACTTTTGGCGCTTCATCTTCTAGGGTTAGGTTTTTGGATGTCTAGGGTTTTTGGAATTCCTGTTTATTATAAAAAGGTCTTCAGAGCCTCATTGTAATGATCTTCTTGTGAATGCGAGTAGCCGTCACATCTCTTCTCAGAGATAAGCTGCCACCATTCTAGCGAGTCTTTCACTCTGTATTTTTATAGTTTCTGTACATTTCTTTCATTAATAGAAATCGTGTATTACTATATATCTATGTTTATGGTTGCATCTCTGATACATTTCTGTTATATTATTGAAGATCTATGATATCTCTATGCATTTATTTATTATATCTCCGATCTCATTTTGTGCCGAAAATAATCTGGATCATCACATCAACGTATCAAAGCTAAACAAAAGAAAGGAAAAAAACTGAGAGGCTCCATATACAGAAGGATGTTGAATCTATCTATGAAGCTTCACAAGGTTTTTTAGGAATTTCATTATCAGATTCATTTCAATTACTATTCTAGAATACATTCCATTACTCATCAATTTATAAATCCACATATAATTATTTTAACTAATTTACCGATGAAATTTTTTACATATGCGTACCGTAACCGAAGGAGAATAATCAGAAGCTGTTGTCTCGTGATTGTGCTCTGTCCAGCTCTTACTTTATAACCACTGAGACCTCATCGGTACCTCTTAACCAACGCTAGAGGTACTCTTCTTCTCCCAGAGCCCCCCATGCTACAAATGTGTCATGCACACAAACCATAAAAATCTATCTCCCATTTCACCTCGCAAGGTCGAGCTACGACTCTCTATTCGAGCTGGGTATCCCAACTCCCACAAGAAAAATTAGTCAAGAGAAAAATCTGGTAGCATAACCTTATGCATACCAGTCGTGATCCATACCCCTTCTCTTCCATTTATTTTATAGAGTTCATTTTTGTGACACTTCCATTTTCTCATACAATTGTCACTCGATCCCTTAGTTGAACCAGAATTTCATTTAATTAATTAAATTAAATTGTGAATTTCTCTCACCAACCTAAACGTGTTCCTAAAAATGCTCCTTGATGTCCATTTATTCCCTCACATCCCCCTAATTACTGACGTCTTTCTTAAATCTTAGTTGAGTTTTAATTTGGAAAGTTCTCTAGACTAGATTCCCTTCTATGTTCCACATTCCTTTTGCAATTATTTTTTCTTGTTTTTGTCTAAGTTCTGAATTAGCATGTTTTTCACAAAACCACTATTTAAATTTTGATAAATTCTTTCTCCTTAAAATTTTAAATTGATTTTTCTTCATCCCTCCTTTATTAATTGATTAATTAGTTTTATTCCTTATACTCCAATTAGACCTATGCTCTAATTTCAACTAGGCTTAACAAAACTGCTATTAAGGGAAATTTTATAATTATTCAACTTTACTCATACAACATTTATTTTAAGGATGACCAAGTCAAAATGAGATATTGTTTTCTAGGTATCTAATTTCAATGACTCACCAGTGTTAAAAAATGCGACGTTCCCTTTGAGACGCACTACGTGCTCCAAGGGTGCCACTCGTCTTTATTCATGTTTAATTTATGCAATGTTCCCTTCAATATGCACTACATGCTCCAAGGGTGCCACTCACCTTTTATCTGATTTTGGTAGACGTCCAGCCCTTGGAGTCAGTACTCCATCAGGATACCTTGTGGGAGACTAAGGGCCTATAAGGAATAAGGACCCTACCTTATTTCACTCCCCTTAGAATCTTCGTGAGCAACTATCTCAGTCTTCCCTCACAGAATCATGGATCTCTCAAACTAGGTAATCATTAACCTAGAATTCGAGCCACCATGGAAGTGCTTGTAGGTTGTGGTAGGGATGTTTCTACACCTCTCCCTCAATATCTATGGTTGTCGTTCATGACCCCTTTACTCCAAATGTGAGTCTTATTAGAAAGCTATCGTCATCCTACATCCATCAACGAAACATGTCAGTGATCCATAAAAAATATCATAATATACCAATCATATGTCACATATGAAATAACATAAATATTCAAACCATAAACAGTCCACTCCCTGACTCGATCTGGAGTCCAAGGAGGTCCATCGATGCCATCAACATCCTCAATTTGTCAAGAGTCTTTCACACTTAGGAGAAACCAGTCAATAGCACATTTCAACACATATATAATAAAATAACATATCATCATATCCACAACATCATCATAACCCATAAGCAAAACAGTCAATCATATAATGAACTAGATCACTTGAACGCAAGTGTCATCAAAGAAGAAGTCAAATCAGGTTTGCGCAAGAGCAAGATGTTACAGTAGATATATAACATTTATGAAATATACCTAGTGAGTTAATATGTTTGGTAATATGGGAGGTACCCAACGCGAATGGGGTTACATATTATTAGTGGAGTCCATTCAATGTAAGGTGGACTAGGTCCACCATGGTACTAAATAAGTCTCACTATGGTAGTTGGATATAATAAATGGGTAGTTAAATATAATAAATGAGATTTCTAAAAGATACATTCTCTAGAAGGTTCCTAGGGGTGAGAGAATGATATAAAAGAATATGTAGGAATTTTATTTGACATGGAGGATAATATTTTTGATGTACAAGCAAGTATTTCTTTAGGAGTTTTATCCTTAAAGATTAATATCTGGTGTTACCTTACCTCAAGGGTTTTATATATTCTTGTGCTCATTGTTATGGTGAATGGTTTTGGTGCTTACTGTTTTTATTATATGATAATATTTGTAGATCTAGTATTGGTACTCAACATTTGGTATCGGAGCTCTTTGCTTGGGAAAAGAAGCGAATAATTTTTTGGTTATTTTTGCAGAAAGTTTTTTAAGACAAAAAGGGGTTGGTGCACTTTAGGATCATATTTGAAACTTATACTCATAATTTTTATAAAGTAGTTGGATATTTGGATTCCTCTCAGAAAAATACCCAATTTCAAAAAACAAATTAGGAGAAACGGATTCTGGGAAGTGAAGTTATGAGCATTTTAAATTCAATGGTTTTTAAGGGTCTTTTTCTGGAAAAAACAATGATTTTCTATAGTAAGTTATTTTTCAAACCCTATTTTTTTTTGGGTTTTATCCAGCATGAAATTTTTTAGCGTAAAATATGAAGGATATAGTATTGAAGAATTCACAAAATAAATGCATTGTCATTGGAAGGAGAAGTGGAAATATTCTATGCATGGGCATTTCAGAGAGGATGCTTTAAGTTGGTGCCATTCATTTGACTATATAGAATGGCTGTCACTTTCTGAGGAAGCCATGGAGAAATTACTTTTAGAAAATTGGTCTCATAATAAGTGTAAGGATACAAAATGCACCAAGGGTTTATTTTCATATGTCAAATCTATATTGCATATTCATGGTTGTAATAATAAAGAAAATTTCATTGTTTCTAATAAGCCTAGTTACATACATAATTTTATCAATCTTCAATTGGTTAATAGATTGCAAATTCAGGAAAATAATATTCAATGCACACAGGTTGAAGGTGAAAATATTCAAATCTTTAAATATTTGAATATTATAATGGATAAATATGTTTCGTATTTTTTTTTTATTCTATAGATATGGATGAGGTGGATATTTCTTTGGGATACCCTTGGATGGCCACATTTGGTACAGTTAATATTAATGTGTAAAATAAGTTTTTGAAACTTTCGTACAAGAAAAAGAAAGTCACATTGTAGGATGTGTCTCTTAGCATGATAGATGGGCCCACAACAACAAATACATAAGTTATTGTAGAGTCTGATGTTGAATCAGAGGCATAGTCTATAGAAACGGATGAAGCAAATCCATATGACGAAAACAATAAAAAAGATAAGGTGGTCAATGACTCAAAGGAACAATGTGTTGTAGATTTGATGAAAAAATAATAAATTCTTGAATTCATGGTATATCTCCATCCACATCATAGAGAGGAGCACTAGTCATGCAGGCAAGGGCGTGAGCATCCACACACTTATGCACCAGTGAGAAATCAGAAAGGGAACCAATCAAGAGGTTCATGGAGGTCTATCAACACTACAAGAAGACATCAAGATAGATAACTAAGTCCACGGAAACATTGACAAGATGTGGAACAAGGTGGCAAGGTAGTAGTTGGACGTCATGTTCGTCTTCCATTAGGATGGATGGATGGTGATACTTGGTACCATCTGGCCACAATTTTCAATCGGTCACATCGTATGGTATATTCTCATGTTTCAGGGATGAAACATGCTTAAGGGGGGTGGAATGTAATATACCTAGGGAGGTAGTATGGGTGGTAATATGGGAGTTATGCAATGGGAATGGGGTTAGATATTATTAGTGGCAGTCATTCAATGTAAGGTGGACTCGGTTCGCCATGGTATTATATAAGGCTCACTATGGTAGTTGGATATAATAAATTATTAGTTAAATATAATAATTGGGATTTTTAGAAGATACCTTATCTAGAAGGTTCCTAGGGGAGAGAATGCTATAAAATAATATGTAAGCCTTATATTTGACATGAAGAAGAATATTGTTGATGTACAAGAAAGTATTGCTTGAAGAGTTTTATCCTTCCTTAAGGATTAATATATGGTGTTACCCTACCTCAACGGTTCTCTATATTCTTGTGTTCATTTTTATGGTGAATGGTTTTAGTGTTTATTATTGTTATTCTCTGAGAATACTTGCAGATCTAGTATTGGTACCTAACAAGTGGTCAATTGTAGTTTTGGGAAAATCAAATATTTCTTGTTAGGTATAATATCCTCAAGTAGGGTTCATTTTATTAATGCATATGGACAAAGTTTCATCCATGTTTTTTGTTGCTTCAAAATGATCTAGGTCAAATTATAGAATCAAAGGGTCAATTTCATGTTTAGTTGGGTATCCTACCTCACTTGAAGGCTCACTGTATTCTTTACATGCCAAATTGCCTCATCTCTGTGTGGGATCGATTCCACACTAAAAGAATCATTGGGGGGTATCTCGAATGATTTAGAATGCAAACACTTTCCCACTAGTCTCAACCATCAATTTTGAAAATATGTTTCCGGAAGTGATGGGCATGGAGGTGGGCTTTTCATTAACGCTCATAGGAGCAAGAGACTCATTTCTTTGAGAACCTAAAGGAACTTTCTTTTCAACATCTAATTTATTATTTCTCTTTTATTTATATTCAAATGTTTTAGGAAATCCAGGTAATTCCAAAAATCCATCAAATGCCTTAGTTAACCTAAAATTTCTTACCTTCTTGAAGTTGATTGAACTAAGTTCCTATGTTTCCTACTAGTATTTTGTTAGTTTAATGTTTTGTTAAATAAAGACAATATGATAAAGTGGTTTTTGTAGAACCATGTATATTTTGGCTTCATATCAAGAAGAGGTATAACATGATACTTGAACCAACTCATCAACTTATATAAGATTTATCAACTGTGATCATTTTGTGGTTTTCCTTAAAGGGATTATCGTAAAGATTCTTCAAGGTTTTTGATTAAATTAGTGAAATAGTATCACTTTTTTCCAAAAACTAAAAATAATAGCTCATCATTATTTTAAAAAATTGTTTTAATTTTAATTAAAAAAAAAAACATTTAATAATTCCAATTTTTATTTATTAATATATTCAAAGCCCTTATTTCAATACAAAATTCACAAAATATATATATATATATATATATATATATATATATATATATATATATATATATATAT
>ML776683.1:380036-396829 GCA_009831015.1 Picea engelmannii | reverse complement strand
ATATATATATATATATATATATATATATATATATATATATATATAAAAGATTAATGGTTAAAAGCACATGTTTTAGGTTAAGAGGTTATAAATTGAAATCCAAAAAAGAGTAGTCAAATTTTTGGGAGGAAAGGGTTCCTTGTCCCACATTAATGTATCACACTCTCATAGGCATAAGTTATTGCTTTTAGATAAAAGTGTGTGTAGTTAGTATCAACAATTTATAAGTTAGTATTAACAAAAACTTGTGGAGGAACAAATTAGTATTCACTATTAATAAAAGTTGTCTAGCTATTCTTTTGAATGCAATTTTTTTGTTGTTTCAAATCCAATTTTCAAGGCTTAAATGAATTCAACATGCTGGAAAATTTTTGAGACACTTATAATATACAGAAATAATCACTCAAATATTGAGATCTAACAATTTTCTACCAGATTTCAAGTAAATTTCTTAGAACGTTTAGCCTAAAACCTGCTAATACAAATCATGGTTTTAGGAGTGTCACCAAGCAAGAGAGACTATCTTATTAGATTGTGGACTTAAAACTTCTTTCATGAACTAACAACAACACACTGCTTATCTTGTTTGTAATTTGTAAACTTTATGTTCCAAGAAATAGTTGTTGGGGTAATCCATATACCGTTCAAAACTATGCAGAGCCCTACCAGAATACGGGTGAAAAATATCTCTCCAAATATGGATTAGAAAGATGGAAAACCGATTATAGGGCATCTAAAGCTTGTTTTGGTTCATCTTATGAAAATAATAATAATAATAACAATAAACTACATTTTCATATTTTCAATTATAGCTTTAATAAAACTCACGTTTGATTTCTTCAAAGTCAAAAGCCCTCCTTGAATGAATAATTAATATTGTGTTTGTGTTGAATACAACCAAGTCAAATTGGACAAAATCGTTCAAAGCAAGGAACACGCTGGTAACATTTCAATCACATCACATATGTTGGACTTACCATCTGCAAATTCGTCAAAATAGGGCTTTGAAGAACTTATAAATAGAGCTTCATTTCCAGTCTTTAGAATCATTCACTTATACCGTCATCTCTGAGTTATTTTCCCCGCAGCCAATCTTGCTACATTTAACTCAATAAACATCTTCATTCATCGCTTTATTGTCCTTCCAAGAATAGAGTGTATTTCCTCTGTATTGTCCACTCCATTGAAGCGGAGGCATCTAATTTTATTGAATAACATGGCGACTAGGGTGGTATATGGCATCATCATATGCGCTTTGCTAATCTCTTCTCTATTTCCAATTGTAAGCTCCAGGCCTAATTTCCTCCACGAATCCAGTACTGACTCCGAAATTAAGGACACCTCCAATACCAATAAAATATCTGAAGTTTATATCGAAGAACGCAATAAAGCACCCGCCATTGGTATAGAGTTACTGGATGATAAGCTTCCAAAGAGCGGTTATACTCCCTCGGCTCCTTCCGCTTGCCATAACATGGTGATGGAAACCGTTGGAAGAAGAGATTATCTGTAAAGTCGGTTTTCAAGATGAGGTTTTATGGACCATTTCATCGAGTACATGTTTTAGACCAGATTAAGTTAAAATCGACATAAATTCTTAAAAGAACCCCGCAAACGTACTTGAAGGAATTCGTGGTGGAGGTTTTCTTGAACTAATGGAAAATCTCTTTATACTGTAAAAACACATCAATGTTGTGGATTATTTTGGGTAATCTATAAATTATTATTTTCTTCCAATCTCGTTTGCGTTTTCCCTTCCATTGTCAACGTTTCGGCTCAACTCTTGATCCGTCTTTTTTGGTGAAAATATAATGGAATATATATATATATATATATATGTGTGTGTATGGTGTCATTATAAATATGTTTATAATTATATATTTTTTTTTGTAAGTAAGAGTATTTCATTAAAGTATAAAGAGCCTTCAAAAACAAAACCATAGTTGCAGAATGTTTTGAATGGCCAGGCTATAGTAACTGAACTGCCCCAAGGGGGAAACCAATTCATCCAGCCGGTGTTAAGCTCTACATGTCTATCAAAATAGTAAAACTGTAAACATAACTGAGAGTAATAGACTAAAGTAGAGTCCCCATAGGGGTCATACATTTGGCTTATATTTCGGCCAAGTGGCATGGGTGGCCTCGTTCCAGAGCTCTTCTTCAACAGGTGTTCCTCGCCATTCCATTTGTGCATCAGCATCCGTATTATCCACCACTACTACCGCCTCCCCATCCACTTGCATGGTTTGCGCCAGGTTGTCACCCTCCGTTGGAAGCTCTTGTTCACCCCGACCAAACGTTTATGCTGGGATGTGCTTGGCTTGTGCTTCTTCTCTCTGGAAGGTAGAGAGCATGTGGAGGAGTGCAGAGGCTTTCCCATCCAGTTGTTGCAGCCGGAACTATAGATCATCCACTCCCTGTGGAAGGTCGAAGACCAGCCCGTATAGAATGTCCATGTTGTCCTGCATCTACTCGTCTGGGATAGAGTCATAGATAGAATGTGGAAATGGTGGCGCCTCCAAGGGTGGGTGGAAGCGAAAAGTTTTAGAAGCCAACAAAGGTACGCTAGCCAGTGGAGGTGCTTCAGGAGGTGCCCAAGAAGTGAAGGCTCTGTCCAGGAAGGGCTTTGAGGGTAAGCCAACCGAATTGTGCGTGAGAACCAAACCTTCATGCCAGGAAGAGGTGGCGAGTGGTTCCAAGTCAGGCTGCGAAGAGTGCAATGAGTGAGAGGAATGCAAGGATAACGAAGATTGTGAGGGGGATAGGCGTCCGAAGATGAAATGAGAACTAGGGCGAGGTACAAGCACTCGTAGTCGAGATGGAGTCTAGGACGATCCCCTTCTTGGCCTTCCTCTTTTCCTAGGCATGATGACCACGCAGGAGATATGGTTGGCCTGCGAGAGAAACCCCAGGTGAGCGGAGAGGCCAGGAGAATAACTAGTTGCAGGACAACACCAAGGTGCAGGTAAGAAGGGTTTGAAGCACAGCGGGAGAGCGCAAGGAAGAGATAATCCAGAATGGACCATGTTTGCTTAGCCGGTGGAGATGAAGGCTGAGCCACATGCAAAGTCTTAATGAAATCGCCCATCGAAATGACAGCTAGAGACGGGAAGCGCACTAGGCTTAATGGCGCCTCGGACATCGTAGGAGGGATTAAATGCATGGGGGTGGCAGCTGTGCTTGGCATGAATCCGTCACGTGGCTCTTGTCACGCAGGCCTATGTGCACCTCCTCTTGATGCCATGTGGCCCACACCAACACCCGATCCAGGGGATGTTTATGAATATATTGATAGTTAATGTTTATTAAGATTTAAAGTAGTTTATTGAACCTTAAGAAAGATGAGAGATTACTTGAATTTCTTTAAAATTTTATTTATGCATAGAAAAGTATTCCAAAATCAATATAGTTTTAATGACTTAGAAGATTAAGAAAGTTGGTAGTGTCACAAATATTTTCAAAATAAGATGGAATATAATGATTATACACTAACACAACCACTAAAATTCCCCCACTAAAAGTAAAATTCCCACCCATTAAAAATCTCCAGCTTAATTAAAAAAAATCACTGATTGATATAGTAAAAACAAAATGCAGGCTTAAGAATAGAAATAAAAAAAGGGAAGGAAAATCAGAGTAAGTTGAACATTGTAAGAGTGGGTACCAAAGTGAAACTATTTTCTAAGATAGTTAAATATTGAGTCAATATGTCTAGGTTAATAAGATATTGTCATTATGAATGAGAAGTTTTGAAGAAGTTATGTAAAATATGTTGGTTCGAGAAGTTGGAGGTGCTTGTTTGGTGTTACTCGACACATCAATTTAGTTTATGAAGTCTACTTAAGATGTTTTAACAAGTATTCCATGTCATTTGTTATAATTTTGGGTAGAATAAAAGTGAGTAATTATTGTATTGGTCTTTAATTTTGGCCAACTATTGTCACAAGTCAGAGAGTCTGTGTTGGAACTAGCCATTTTGACAATAGAAATTTTTTATTTATAGAAATCATTGAGTACTAGACATAATTATGATGACAAGAAGAAAATAGAGAGCAAAGAAGAAGAATATATCAAGAAAAAATTATGAAAGAAGAAAACAAGTAATAAAATACAGACTCGTGATGAAGTGTTGAAAGAGGAAGAATGTGTCTTCGGAGAGATTGAATCGATTTGGATCGAAATCGAGGAAGTGAAGAAATTTGTCACAGAAGTAGAGAGATAATGGAAGGATCGACAAATAATTGCAAGAAGAATAAAAACAAGAAATGAAACGATAAAAAAATGAATTGGAGAAAAGAAAACGTAGAGACAGGAGATTGGTTGTACCGGACACCTCAAAAGTTTTTGTTACAAAGTTGTAAGCCTTTCCATAGGAAAGTTGTATTAAAAAAATGTTTAGTAAGCCCTCTTTGAGTCAGGCCTACATAGATTAGTATGTGATCATGTAGTGTGTATCCCTCTTATGCATAGAGTGGATGATACATCAAGTTGTGGAATGAACCACTAGTATAGCTACGAGAGTGATAGGTGTACTCGTACCTAAGCTTGATGGTGAATCAAAGAATTTCAATCTTCGATTAAAAAGGTGAATGTGAAATAAATAATTATCAGAGATGGTTAGGACCAAATCATGTTTAAGGGGGGGTGTTAAGATATGTTTAAGGGGGATTCTACTTCATCAAAGATGGAAATAAATATTAGTCCAAGGGAAGCTGGTGATAGTGATAGTTTTAGTTAATGTTATTATTGGATGTAATTAAAGGGGAGTGTTAAGGAAAATAATCTAATTACATACTTAACTAATTGATCTATGGTTATAGGATTTGGTAAATTATACTAACCTTTGTAACTCACTTGTAACTATATTTGTAACTATACGTACATATTAATATACAACAGATATCAATGTGTTATGTCTGTTGTACTATCAATTCTAAGTATTCTTTTATAGATTCCAAAATTAAGGACACCTCCAATACCAATAACATCTATAAATCTTATATCGAAGAATCCAACAAAGAACCCATGATTGATATTAGTCTATTGGATGATAAGCTTCCAAAGATTGGTTATACTCCCTCGGTTCCTTCATCCTGCTATAACACAGTGATAGACACCACTAGCACTGTGTATTATAGTTGTTTATGTATATTAAGCCTATAAATTAACCCATTATTATTCAGATAATATCTCCTTAACCCTGACATGATATTGGAAAAAGAGATAATCAATCAACTCACATGTTGGTTCTCAAGACAAGGTTATATAGTTGCAATTGTATCTTGGGAGAATCGAGAAGTAATTCAACGAGTACTATAGATATAAACTATTGGTTCCATTACTTTGTGTGTTGATCTGTTTACGTTAATACATAAATATGAACTTTACATGAAAGAGTGTTGTTTTTCACACGAAGTACTTTCCATATGCTAAGGTGCACATTAAATATGAGAAACAACTTGCATAATTATCTCTTTTTTTTATTAACAACCTCATTATCCATTTAAAGGATTTTGCATGGATTTTATATGGGCTATTTCACAGAGGACATCGTCAAGATATAGGTTGTTTTCGACAATCTGTCAGCCATGACCTATGTAGTGGACAATGTGTACCTTCTCTTCTTGACTTTCCTCAACTTCTCCACATTTCTTTCCCTTATCGATCATATCCATAAATAGTTTGATAGAAGGTAGAATTCCATTCTTGTTACATAAATATTCTCTTGATGATAGGTGAACTTTCCCTTGGATTAGAGACCTCTCTACCAAGATAGAAAATTACATTTGGACACTACAATTGCTATAGATTCATTTTATCCATTGAAAAAGAGAGGAGGGGAAGTATGATATACCTTGTTTATGATGTTTTTCTAGGTTGCTCCAATCTGCAAGGTCCAAACAATACCTGCAATTGACAACAAGAAACAAACAACTATCTCCTACTTTAATGGATTAGAAAAAATCAATCGATTTATGAAGATTGAGATAGGCATTGACAAGCAAATGTAAACACATACTTGAAGGAAATAGGACAAGTATAATAATGATAAAAGTCCTCCTTGTCCAACCCTTGCTCAAAATATACACAATCAAAATAACAATGCTTTGTTGATTTCTCATTTTTTTTCACAATGTGAATGCCTCCATTTATAGGCTTTTAAAGGATCATTTACCTTGGCTATATTTGGAATAATTTGACTAGATATCTCCAATAGTTGTGATGTACTCCTTAGATGCGGCTCTGGAGTTAGATTATAGCCAAACTAACCCAATAAATCCATAGTTTTATTTAGAGGAAAATGGGATTTCCTCCAATATTCCCTGAAGCAAGTCAATGCTCCCTTAAAATGAAAAACATAATTCTGCAATGCTCCCCTTGAGATGGAAAAGGAGTGCTAGTGCTTCCTTTGTATGAGAAGGGGAGCATTGATCTTCCAAAAAGTCATCAAGATGAGTAATTACATAGTAAAATACATTAACCGACTGTGAGATGACACGGCTTCTTCTTCTAACATGTTTTTGGGGTTGTATAAATTTTTTTATGGTGTAATTCCAGATGAGAAACTTACGAATAGAGAATACAACACTTACAACACTTGTGACAATGAATGTGCGATACTTGTGACAATGAAAGTGCGATAATTGTGAAAATGAAAGTGCGACACTTTTGAAGTGAGGAATTTTGATGTGTAAGATATTTCCCCCCAAAGTGTGAAGTCAAAAAAGTAATGTTGATGGCCAAAACACTTTATATATTCTACGAAGCAAGGGTATGGAGTTGGAGAACCTGGTAGAAGTTGTAAAAAACCATCAAAAAATGTTAATATGTTTTCCATCCTCGAGGCAGGCATACCTATGATAGGAATACAAATGACTCAAAGCACGACCGCCAATAAATACACTGTGGATCCATGATGTTATTTACTAAGGATATGGTAACCAAAGATACAATGTGGATCCATCTCTCTATGAATCAACTGGATCGTAGTCATGAAATAATACACAGTGGAGATATCATGTGATAAGAACATAGCCACAAACTAATACAAAGTGGATCTATGTTAAAACATGTATATCAGTCGGATAATCTCCATTGAAACCTAGGTAAAGTGTATGTGCAAATGAATACTCAACCCAGAGTATTTGTCTGGATCCTATAAAAATATGATTTTTTTCATGTGAATATATGATTTGATGTCGAACAAGATAGAAACAATTTGATTACTGGTCATTGAGGTATATCGTTAACAAGTGAAAGATAAATCACCATTGATGTCGATGAATCTCAAGGTACTTTAAAGTACAATCCAACGAATGTGAATAACGAGATGAATTCGAACACTCATGGTATTAGTTGGTTAGGGGTCATTGATGCATACCCATTGTCGAATGCAAGGAGGTATTCCATTGAGGCATGTAGGTCCCAAGGTATTGATGTTTTATTATTTCTATTTCTTGGATAATTTGTTGAAGTTAACAGGAAAAGACTGATTGAAGGAGGGCATTGATGTATCCCCCATCAATCGACATGAAACTCATCAAAAGAATGTGATAAAATATAGCAGATGAAAATGGTATCACATGGGTATGGGAATTAGTAACATTGTATATGGTTAACTTTAGAGTTGAAGACTTCCCTTGAACACTGAGGGATGACATAAGACTCGTAAGCATAGACTCAGAGTGGAACAAAAACTAATGCAGCGAGTGTTGGGAAATTATTTGGGTGGTCTAAAGGAGTATAAATAATCATATGATTGGTTCAATGTGGAGGCCAATGGATTATCCAAGTGTGTGATGAGGTGAAAACATGTGTCGTGTTCAAGGGTGACCATAAGAGTTGCCTTATGTAACATCCCACTCTGACACACTGAGTGAACTTATTCTTTGAGGACACTTTCTCGCAAGTGATCTGGATTATTGTGCTATTAAAACATTTGATTTTGATTATGAGGCGTTATGGGTTGATGACATGTTGTTTTACTGCATTGACATAAACAAGTTCTATTGACTGAGTTTTACTGAGTGTGCAGGATTTTGGACCTCGAGGATGTAGAGACATCGATGGAACCCCTTGGACTCTGGATCGATTTGGGGAGTGTACCATTGGGGTTTGATTGTTTTACTGTGATATTAGTGCATCTAATTAGATGATATGATATGGATATATTTTGACATGATTCGTTGATGATGCACGCTAACGATAGCTTGTTGACCAGACTCACATGTGGAGTAAAGGGGTCATGCACGAATACCATAGATGTTGAGGGAGAGGTGTGGATAGTAGCCCTACTACAACCTAATAGCACTCTCGTCGTGGTTCGAACTGTAGGTTAACATTTACCTACTTCGAGAGGACCCACAATATCGTGAGGGCAGACTACGATAGTCGCTCATGATGATTCTAAGGGTCATGTAATAAGGCGGGGGCCTTATTCTTTAGAGGCCCTTAGTCTCCCACAAGTTCACCTGGCAGAGTATTAACTCCAAGGGTTTTTTATGTCTACCAAGTCAGTCAAGAGACGAGTGGCACCCTTAGAGCATGTGGTGCGTCCTGAAGGGCACATCGCGCAAGAAAAATAGAAAGAGGTGAGTGGCACCCTTGGATCATGTAGTGCGTCTTGAAGGGCATGTCGCACAAGGGAAACAAATTAAGGCGAGTGGCACCCTTGGAGCACCTAGTGCGTCCTGAAGGGCACACCGCGCTGTTGATGATAAATGAATGAACCTAGATGGCCTTAGGATGAATAACGTGTTAAGAATTTTTAAAAAACAAATTCCCTAATAAAATGTCACCCAATACGAAAATTTAAGGTCTACTTATAAATTATGCTAGTGGTAAAATTTTATCTATCTATTTTTAAAAAAATAAAAAAAATAAAAAAACATATATAATAATTATACTCTTCGTTAAATATTTTAATAATAAGGGGGTAAACAGTTTAAATGATTCATAAAAATATGTTAGGGTAAAATTAAAAAAAGGGGAAATAATTGTTTTATTATTTATGATAATTTAAAATTATTAACTAAAAGGGGGAAAAGGAAAAAGGGGGTTAATTTCTACACCGGCCAATTTGAGTCCTAAATGAAAAGGGGAAAGAGGGAAATCTAAAATATTTAGGAAACTAGGAAAAGAGGGAAACATAAGAAGAAAAGGGAAACCCAAGGGGAAAAGCAGAAAGTCAAACTTAGTAAGGTATCTAACATTAAGAACTTTCTAATTTAAAACTGAACTAGCAAATTGATAATGGGGAAGGTCATTAAAACCTGTAAGAGAATTTGGGGACACCTAGGAGCTATTCTAGGAGTGACTCTGAGTGGGTGAGGGAAATAATGGAATTTAATTTATTAAACAAATTAATTTGTGGAGGAATGAA
Organism: Picea engelmannii; assembly: GCA_009831015.1. Taxonomy (NCBI): domain Eukaryota; kingdom Viridiplantae; phylum Streptophyta; class Pinopsida; order Pinales; family Pinaceae; genus Picea; species Picea engelmannii. The sequence goes on along the minus strand of ML776683.1, from coordinate 387,447 downwards.
GGGGGTAGGTGACACTTGTACGGGGAGGAATTTTTAGGAATTAATTTTTAAAAACTTAATTAAATGACATTTTAGGAAACTAAGGGACTTCAAAACTCTATATAATGAAGGGATGAGAAGGATGAAGGATTTCTTCTGTTTGCGTAACGTTACGCTGTAGAAATATCTACTTGAATGACTTAGCTTGTGGGAGTTGGGATACCCAGCTCGGTGAGGAGTGGTAGCTCAGCCTTACGAGGCGAGATGGGAGCTAGCTTAATCTATGGATAGTGTGTGTGGCCCCTTTGTGGCTCAGGGGGCTAAGGGGGAAGAAGAGTACCCCTAGCATTGGCTGGGAGGTACCAGTGATGTCTCACTGGTCGGCAAGCAAGAGTTTCACGGAGTGCACGGGATGTCACTCAGAGTGTGCGATCAAGAAATGATACACTCTCTTCATTTTTGTATGGTATATTGTTGTAGGATTTATGATTGGATCTGCATGTTTAATGGAGTAAGTAAACTGATTGTCTAGATTGATAATTGAATTTCTTTCATAGCCTAGCTCGATGATTGATTGACTCCCATGACCTTCGTTTCCCCGCATATCTTGACCTCTGTTGGAGCCGCACTGTTCTTTCACCCTGCATGAATTTTCAAAGTTTGATACTTGAAATCCGAAGATGTTTTTCTTCTCCTTCCGAACCTCATAAAGCTTTCAAAGCTTGTCACACGAATAGCGATGCATTTTTGTGCCTTCAAATAAAATTCGTTTTTTCGCAAGAATTTTGCTCTCTTGTTTCATTTCGGGATGTCGCCAGTTGGACGATTTAGATATTCGAATTTAAAAGTCCTGAGTCGCGAAACTGCGAACTCACTCTTTCAAATTTTTCACCCAAGGCATTAACTACGGTAAACCATTTAACCCATGATTAGACATTGTCGGATTTTCGCGACTCAGCATTTCTCGACCCTAAATTTTTGTTTTTTCAACCCCGAGAGCCGAGAACGCGACAATTTTTGAATTAACCATAATCAAGAAACAGGAGTAAAGAAACTAACCGTAGTTAAACTCGGTCCTCGGCACATCGCCTCTCGGCTTTTTCTCTCATAAAGTTGAAGTGTCCAAAACTCCGATTCTTGAAGTCGCGACATAATTATATTGAGCCCTAATTATTGTCGCATCGTAATATCGCGACTCTGCATATCGTTCCTCTAAAAACTTGTCTTCAAATTCCCGATTCACGATCTGGCGATTAAGTTAATCATATCATTAAGAATCCGCTACATCATGATCATTGTTAGTTAATGTCAAGATCGGAATTCGCAATCTCGCGAGTTATAAAATCGAAACGATAAGGAGAAATTCACGAGATGACGAAAAACGAGGAAAGCTATAGGTCATTAAGATTGGAAACTTTTAAAATCAAACGGACTACGTCCCGTGCTTCAAGGTTGGCACACTCCACGAGGTGTTTATCCATTTACTCTCCATAACTTGAGTGCCTGTCAAGCCGCCCAATATTCATGACATTAATGAAAAATCTGGGTAAATCCACGATGAAAGTAAGATCGGATTTTTTCAATTAATCTGGTTTTATTCACGATTTGACGGATTGATGACAAAGTACATGGTTTTCAAAATATATACGAGGCTTTGTTTTATTTGTTAAAAAGAAAATATTTCTTGTCAAACGTATAGAGCAAGATTTCTCCGAGTGAACTAGCCTCTGTATGTATACGCAGGTTTATCACAGAAGAATGAAAAAACCCGCCCCAGCTATGGCACCAAGGAGAGGAGCTAAAGCAAATGTCGAAGCCGCYGCACAGGGTACATACAATATCGCGGATACTTCACCTAGGACGAGCGGCTCATTATCTACCTGGTCTTGTATTTCAGATATCCTGAAATCAGAATTAGTAAACTGTTCAGATTCTGATGACTATAACTATGATATCGTGAAAGACGACATGAACACCATATACAAGACAATTGTTCAGTCGAAAATGCACTTGGTGGCAGCCAGACCTCGGTTGATCCCGTATTTCGATATGATCCGGTGGGCATTGGATCACGTCGACCTGCCTTCCAGAACTATTCTGAACGACAGACAGAACATGATTGGAACTTTTAGGCCCGAGCATATCCAGTCTATGTACAAGCTCCCCGCAACCTCTGAATACACATTAAGCAAAGAATTCTTCGCAGAATTCAAGAAGAAGGAGTGCGAGGAATTTGACAATACTTTACCAGGATTGATAAAGGATTGGGTATATCGTCCCTCCACCTTTAGGGTGAACAACGAAGGTGTGTATTCGATTTCTTCACTGGAACCAAACTACAGGTATGTGGCCATGATGACTTGTCGGCTTTTCGGATCCGAGGACACCGCTCATTTTTTGGTTCAGTGGGTACCCCTCATTTTTCGGGTAGCCAAAGGTTCTACATTCAATTGGGCAAAAATACTCTCTGATAATTTGTTTAACAAAATCACCGAGTACCAGGAGCAGAAGGCAGCTGGTAAGCCATCCAAATTTTACATGTCCGCGTATATCATGGACGCGATTTTCTCCCTGACGCCTTTTCCTTGGATGAATTGGGCTTGGAGTCTATCCGAAGAAAAAGCCGTGCATGAGTACCACGATAAACTGTGGGAAAACAATGCAAATGAGTTCATTTATGAAATTTTTAATTGGGTGGTGGTGCCCCTGCATGTCACCATTTTTGGTCTTTTGCCACCCCGGATATCAGATGGCATTGTTGCGAACCTGAGTCAGATTGCCGACTGGTACGTGGAAGAAGAATTCTCTTATTTCAGGGTATTCGGAGCGGTTGTTCCTCCTCTAGCACTCCCACAATTTATCCCCGATAAATTGGCATGTCGTGAGATTTCTCGGCAGACAGTGATCGGCGGCGAGAGCAAAGAACTAAAAGCATCAGCAAAGAAGGTATGGCCGTCTTTCCCTATCCGGCTTAATTCATTTTCCCTTCTCGATTTTGGACATGCTAAGGCCGAAGCTGCAGCTTTAGAAGGCTTAAATGTGGCCTATATTGAATATAAAAAGCATGATCCATGGAGGATCGTAAGTACTCATTTAGGAAACTGTGGCTTAAAGAGATTCGAGCACGAATCCTTGCCTTCGGATGATATTTTCCGAGGCGCCAAATCCTATTCGGAAGTACAGTTCTGAATCAAATCCTTAGCGGCCAAAGACAGGGATTCTGTCTTAAAATTCCAGGCAAACAGAAAGCGATGTCTTCCCGTGGTGCTGGGAGGTTTGGGACTTCCTAAGGATAAAGATAAAGAGGCCAAAATTTCTGAGGGGCAAACCTCTAACCCCGAGAAGCGTCAGGAAGGAGAAAAAGAGAAGAATCCCGAAAAGGAAAAAGGCCCCGAACAGGAGGAAAACCCTGACACGCAGAAGAGCCCTGAACAGGAGAGAGATCCAGAAACAGAAAAGGAGAGCATTGATCCTCCTAAGAAGCATGGTCCGGAGGTAGAAATGAAGGATACAAACCCACCAGAAACTCAGAATCCAAAGTCGGGAACGAAGACCGCTGACCCCCCAAAGGATCAAGATCCACTCACTACACTCTGGAAGGGTGAGAAGTAAGTCGGGAAACCCATCGCTTCTATCACACCCTTGCAGTCGACACAGGGAAGCATTGGCGAAGAATGGATATTTGATGAAGAGCTGAGGCCTATAAGGGCAGAGGAACTCCCTCTTAACGAATTCTTCTTTGACAAAAAGAGGAAAGCTGTGGTAAAGCGAGAATTCTATCAAGAGGGAGGATCCACAGCTAAAAAATTCAAGGTGATGACCGATGGGAGAAATAAAAAGAAAGATGAATTTGCTACTGAGATCGCAAGAATGTTGGGAGCGTACGCGACAGCAAATCAAGTCTCAGTCGCGGCATTAAAAAATCAGCTTAAGGCGAAGAACCAATTAATCAAAACTCTTGAAGCACGAATAGCTTTAGCTGCCGAAGATGCCAAAACTCAAGCGAGTGGAGCTATAGAGCTGGCGCAATTAGCCGATAGGAAAGAGATCGAGGTCCTCAAGACCAAGCTGGAGAAGGCAAATTCAGTCATCTGAGATGGTCCGGATCAGTTCGGCCACCAGAGAGACACGATCGTGCAATTACGGGCTCAATTAGAGGTCACAGAAAGCAAGGTGATTGACGTCGAGATTGTCAAATCTCGAGCAATCGACATTCTGAGCAGAGTTTCTTCTGCTCAACAAAGCCTACTAAACAAAATCGGGGAATTTCGAAAGGATTGCTTGTTGGTAAATCATATTTCTGAAAATCTTATTGTCAAGGAAAGAAACGCGGAAGCTACTCAGGTCATCTTTCAGGAAGCAGTGTTAGCTACCAGTAACAGGTTTTCAGCAGGAACCCCTGGGCTTTCCGTTGCGGAACAGACAAGGGGTAATATTTTTTTAAAGAACTGGGAGCATGATATTTCTTTGAGAAAGGAGCAGGCACGGAAAGTGACGAATTCACTCGAAGAAACCTTCAAAAACATAAACACTGAACTATTAGGGATGGAGAATAGAGGAGACATAGAGACACTGAGGCAAATAAATATGGAACAGATCTCCCTTGGCATAAAGGATAAAAATGAGAGAGATTTGGTCGAGATCTTTAAAATAGATAGGATGGGGATGGTTCAAACTGATGAGCATCTAATTCAACCCAGCACACAACTCGACACCCTTGATATTGTTGATATATATATGGGAAATCAACTTCCACAACTAGCCCGAGACTGCTATTTTGCTGAAACCAGTTGTCAGGCAGAGCCATCACAGCTCATATCCCAATTCCTGGACAAATGTAGGATATGCACCGAGTCTATGCAGAGACAAGCACCTGGCTCACCTTGAAAACAGAGTTGAAGAGATGGAGAGGTTTCACTCCTAACAGCTTCCGAACGGAACCGCCACAACTTGTATCTAATTTTACGGACAAGTGTATCATATGCACCAACTCATGTAGAGAAAACGCCTGACACCTTTTTGTATAAATAGAACAAAGAAAGAAGAACAAGAGGCTGGAATTTTTGGTATCCATTGTAACAGAATTCTCCTATGAAGGAAGTTAATACGAAGCAAATTCAAGATTCCCGATCCTGTCCCGACTGTATCTCAAGTTTGTTTTGTCATGTTATTCGTTTCTTTTCATTTTGCTCTACACAGTTAATTTGTTTTGTTATGTTCTTCGTTTCTTTTCATTTTGCTCTACATAACTGAGAGGTATCACTATAACTTAGTACCACCACTACTATAGTGAAGCAAGTTCATATCACAGTAATTGTCCCTTGTCTTTCCTCTGCACCGGCTATCAGCAGGTGTAAGACCAAGCTATAGTTACAGGATTTTGTGTTTACTTGCACCATGTCAATTATGTTTATGTCAATTCCTTTTTCCATATATGTGTGAGTTTTTATCGATAAGAATTTTATGTTACTAGTATCAGACGTTCTTCTCTCATTTTACATCTTTTACGAAAATCATACAGTTACGGGAAAGGGCATTTCATTTGTAGTCCCATTTCGTTCTTCATACGAAGACTTCTTTTATCTTCGACCAAATCGAATCAGCCATTAAAATCTTTATTAAATCACTTCCATATCCTTACTGTTCCTAAATGACTGTACCCACAGTAACTCAACCCAATATTCAAATTGGAATATTAGATCAAACTAATATTGCGTTAAGTCTTTTCAGCACGACCCTTAGAACTGCTAATACCCGGGAAGAATTAGAACGTTCATGGGCGGCCATTGAACGAGATATCGCAATCCAGGAACAGTTGGAAGTTAGACGTAGAGAACGTAGAAATCTCCCTTAGTTTCCCATACCAAATGAGACCTTATTATCATATATATCTTTTATCTCTTTTCGGATGCCTTGACATTGTACTTTAAGCCTTAGTACAGACTTAGGAACAACATCTTTCTGGCGCCATTGCCGGGGAGCGAAGTTACGAAATCTTTTTCCTGGGAAAACGACAAACTATTTCGTTGATAGTGCTACTCTTTGATGGTGAACATAGAGTGCACACCTTATTAAAGGCTTGTTCTAAATCTTTCACTTGGTGACTCCACTGAAACACAAACTGGCGTATGGTAGAAGACATACCAGGCAGAACCCGGATGACAAGCCAATTGCGCCTGTAAATAACCCTGAGATAATTTTAAGAGCGAGAGGATCATCAGAGGCAACCGCTTTGGTTAATAAGCTCAAAAACCCACTTATAAAGACTAAATACCCTTCGGAACCACCTCTCTCCTGTAGTCCTATGTCTCACGTCAAAGATCCAGAAACACACCACTCAGAATTTGGGAGTGAGCCACACCAGACTTTCACATCTATAAACAAGGGTAAAGGCCCTTTAGGAAGATCATTATCTTCAGGCATACCAGCCCTTTTTCAGTAGAACCTTCATGTCTCACCAGATTCAAAACAGTTTGTTACGCCCTTATTCCCTACTCCTAAATCAATGGTAGGCGTCGGAGCAGGAGGTGGAGGACCAAATGTTCCCCCTCCTGGATTGTTTGCGAAAGTAGCCGCAAGATACGCTCCCCTGATCTTACCCGTTCCCCTCCACGACTTACCTGACAACTACATCAAAAATCCTCCTAAGTTCACTGGGGAGGGAGACCTAACCGCGACCGAGCACATAAACTTCTTTGACCAGTTCGCAGACATTTGCGGTATTGTGCACGAAGATGTCTACTCGAGATTACTTGTCCAGACCTTCGAAGGGCAGGTCCAAACTTGGTTTCGGAGCCTTCCTGCAGCTTCGATTCGAACGTGTAATGAATTGGAAGATGCTTTCCTCAGACAATGGGGAGAACGAAAAGATCACTTGTATTACCTTACCGAATTCAGATCCTTGGAGAAAAAGAACTCAGAAACCGTTATGGAATTCATTCTAAGATTTAACAAACTTTATAATAAAATTCCAGCGGCTGTTAAACCTTCTGATCCCTCAGCCAAAGTAACTTTTGCGGGAGCCTTCGGACCCGATTTTGCGTTACTTTTGCGAGAAAGAAGAGGACCCACACTGACTAGAATGCAAGACGATGCGGTCGAGATAGAATCCAATATGATGGCTTCAGGTAAAATGAAGGAAAAAATAGAAACAACCAACCGTGATAACAGACGCTATAGGTAACCAACAGGTCCTTCCGGGTCTAATAGATACATGGACGACAGAGTGGATGATATGGCCCGAGTAATTAAAGATCTGTCTAACAAAATCTCTAGGATGGAATTGGACTAGGCCAAAGCTGATTCTTCTAACAAAAGGGACTTCAGGAGAAACCCAAATCCCCAAAATCAACAGAGACAAATAAAAAGTGAAGATCAAAAAATACAAGCTCCATTAAAAAACGAAAATTTTATGGGAGCAAATGACCTCCAA
>ML776683.1:304979-369672 GCA_009831015.1 Picea engelmannii | reverse complement strand
GAAGCAAATTCAAGATTCCCGATCCTGTCCCGACTGTATCTCAAGTTTGTTTTGTCATGTTATTCGTTTCTTTTCATTTTGCTCTACACAGTTAATTTGTTTTGTTATGTTCTTCGTTTCTTTTCATTTTGCTCTACATAACTGAGAGGTATCACTATAACTTAGTACCACCACTACTATAGTGAAGCAAGTTCATATCACAGTAATTGTCCCTTGTCTTTCCTCTGCACCGGCTATCAGCAGGTGTAAGACCAAGCTATAGTTACAGGATTTTGTGTTTACTTGCACCATGTCAATTATGTTTATGTCAATTCCTTTTTCCATATATGCGTAAGTTTTTATCGATAAGAATTTTATGTTACTAGTATCAGACGTTCTTCTCTCATTTTACATCTTTTACAAAAATCATACAGTTACGGGAAAGGGCCTTTCGTTTGTAGTCCCATTTCGTTCTTCATACAAAGACTTCTTTTATCTTCGACCAAATCGAATCAGCCATTAAAATCTTTATTAAATCACTTCCATATCCTTACTGTTCCTAAATGACTGTACCCACAGTAACTCAACCCAATATTCAAATCGTAATATTAGATCAAACTAATATTGCGTTAAGTCTTTTCAGCATGACCCTTAGAACTGCTAATACCCGGGAAGAATTAGAACGTTCATGGGCGGCCATTGAACGAGATATAGCAATCCAGGAACAGTTGGAAGTTAGACGTAGAGAACGTAGAAATCTCCCTTAGTTTCCCATACCAAATGAGACCTTATTATCGTATATATCTTTTATCTCTTTTCGGATGCCTTGACACTGTACTTTAAGCCTTAGTACAGACTCAGGAACAACAACCTCCTTGTGGTGTTTGATTGTGACCATTGTGGTGGTTGTTCCTATCATCCCTATCTCATCAGTCCTCGCCTGGGTAGTTGGCCAGGAGCCTGATCTACGGTCGTCACTTCGGCATTAATAGACCTATGGATCTCAACGCCCTGCCTTCCTATGCGAGAATGATGAGCAAATGACGAACCTATCAACCATCTACCTCCATTGTTGTCCTTGGATGATTGGATCCTTTCGATTCTGTTACTGTTGTCTGCAATTTGTATTGGTATTCTTGCAATGGAAAAACGAATTGATTCATCTCTGCATTTTGTATTTGTATTTTGGAAATGGAAAAATGAATTGATTCATGTCTGCAATTTGTATTAGTATTCTGGAAATGGAAAAACGAATTGATTCATGTCTGCATTTTGTATTTGTATTCTGGAAATGGAAGAGCGAATTGATTCATGTCTGCATTTTTTATTGGTATTTTGGCAATGAAAAAACAAATTGATTCATGTCTGCATTTTGTATTTGTATTCTGGCAATGGAAAAACGAATTGATTCATGTGTGAATTTTGTATTGATATTCGGGCAATGGAAAAACAAAATGATTCATGTTTTCATTTGGTATTGGTATCCTTGAAATGGAAAAAAGTTTTTTCTTTCAAATGTTGCCAGAGATTGTTGTTTTAAACGCCCACGTTTTGCTTTCAAATGAGACATAGATTGTCATTTAAAATTGCCCACGTTTTTTCTTTCAAATGAGACTGAGTTTGTTGTTCTAAATGCCCACATTTTTTCTTTCAAATGAGACTGAGTTTGCTGTTTTAAATGCCCACATTTTTTCTTTCCAACGATGGACTGAGTTGCTGTAAGAATCACCCACGAATTTAGCCTTTTAAATATTAAATTCACTTGCCAGAATGACCATGGTTTTGGTAAATAAAAATTGACTGTGTGCATGTTGAATTTGCCGGCCCTCTTTTTGCTATTCAATTCTTAACTGAATTGCAGTAATGGACATGATTTCTCCTTCAAAATATGACTGTGTTTGCCCTTGAGTGGTGCACTACATTGATGTTGATTGGATACGTTTGCCTTTAATTGTTGAGTTGATGTTGACTGGGCACGATTGGCCACCATGTGGGCACTGTGTTTTTGCTAATTTTGCCACAGCAAATCAAATGGATAATAGTTATTTAAATGCCTTACTATTGATAGATTCATTGCTATGTAATGGTTGCATTAAATGCCTTGATTTTTGCCAGAAAATAAAATGGGTAACAGTGATTTAAATGCCTTGTTATTACTAGATTCATTGTTATGTAATGGTCATATTAATTGCCAGAACAATTGCTACAACAATGTAAATGGCCAACAGATTCATTCTTTGGATTAAATGACACAATGAGTTAAATGTTAACTAACACCTTAAATGCCTTTCTATTGTTGTATTACTTGTTATGACAATAGTCATGTAAACTACCTTGTTAGTGTGCTTTTAATTGTCGTGTTAATGGTCATGTAATTGCCTGGTTATTTCTATATTGATTGTTAAGTAACCGCTATGTTAATTTCCTCGATAAATTGCTCCAGCCTTGCTAATAATTATTAGTTTCCTTCTAATATTATTAGACAGATAGTATTGTTAGTTCGGTCAATATAACTAGACTACATGCTGAGATTTAATTGTTCATAAGTGTTATAATGATATAATTCTACTTTAGGATTGTAAATGTTGTTATTTAAGTTAATGTCTAGTTGGGTGGAGAATTTGGATTAACATAGACTTGACCGATTAGGTTGTGTTAAAGATTAAAAATTGATTGGTAAGTAAGGAATGGATTGCAAATTTTAGACTCTCTGGATTATATTTTAATTAAGGATATAGGGCATTTATAATTATGGTTTTAGTATTGACCACTTAGATTTGCAAAATCAATTGTATTAACGTTTCTTTAGTTGATGCATTATTGTCTAATTGTAACTTGACATGCCTCGTTAAAATGGAACCCTTGTTAAAATTGAATGTAATCATAGACTGGTTAGACTGGATGATTGGTGGGGGCGAGGACAATGTCGTGTGGGCTAGTGTCACCCCTTGTCTTCATCCTCTTGTGTCTCGTCAACCTTTGTGTGGGGTAGGTATAGTCTCCTAGTCAGTATTTGGTTCCTATCTCATCAGAGTTTTCTTGAGTCTTGGTCCCTTTTGTTTTGCGCCAAGGTTATTGGCGCATCTGTCACCCGGGGAATAACATGATTCCTGATGAGGGGATCATGGTGCACGTTGGGGATAGCAGCGAACGAGATCTTGGCCAGAGTAGGTTCTTTTGTGTGAGTGTTGACGAGCATGGAAGTTGCTCTTGTCACAAGGGTTGAACGCCTTCAGGCGTTAGGTCCGCGCGCCTTGAGGTTCTAGTATTTGTTCGTCTAGGCCGTGATGTTGGGATGGGGGTGTTTTCCCTTAGTTTGTAGGCATTCTCGTGTTTTCATCAGAAGGGTAGTCGTCCTCCTTGTTACTTTGCACATGTTTACCTGTTGTCTTGAGTCAGTGTGTGGTGTCTTAGTAACTTGTTGCCTGGACTGCATGCTAGCATTCATCGTCAGTGGTGTGATTAAAATGTTGTCATCGTCACCTTCTTACCTCTTAACTCTTGGAAAAAAAAAATGCTTCACTTTTTGTCGTAACGATGCGGTCATTACATATGGTATCAGAGCGGGTTCAACCCGCGACTAGGGATCGCTATGACTTTCATTGATAAGATTTGATTATAATGTTGCTAATTGAGTTGACTTGTATGCGTGTAGGTAATCATGGTTAGAGGACGTCGCAAAGGTAGACAAAGGGGTTCTAGGGGAGGAGGCACGATGCCTCCAGTAGCATCCGTGCCTGAGGGATATAACCCCCAGGGAGACAAATAGGTTGTCGGGCAGAAATAGATAACAGTTGGTGATGTGGTTGGAATGATGAGATCTTTTCAGCACATGTCTGAGGAACTGATCAGTCATTTGTACAGAGATGAGGCCAGAATGCTGGCACTGAATGAGGGTCCATTGTGCGCTCTGGTTAGTACTGGTAGCATTCACCGGGAGCTCGAGAAGGTCAAATTTCCTGAGTTCTTTGGTGCCCCGGACGATGCAGCCATCGAGGCATGGTTGGAGAATATGCCGATGTGATTTTCACTTTGCGATTATACCTCCAATATGAAGGTCTGCATGGCAGTCTTTCAACTAAAAGGAAGCACTCTTCTATGGTGGAAAACACTCCTACCGTAGCTGAACATGGCCGTCGAAGACGTGTCATGAGAAATGTTAGAGGAATGGTTCCGAGAGAGATACCTATCAGAGGAATTCATTGAGTGTCAACTCAACAAGTTCAACGCCTTATGACAGGGCGGTCGTATGGTGCTCGAGTACGAGGCCCATTTTATGGAGCTTCTCTGGTATGCTCCACATCTTAACACTAAGAAACTTAATGTCAATAGGTTCGTGTTCGACATTAATGACGACATACATGCCAAGGTTATCATTTTGATTCCTCAAACCTTGCATGATGCCATCTAGAAGGCCCTCATAGCAGAGGAGGAGATTATCAGCGGGGGTCAGAACAAGACTCCAGCAAGACCAGCAAGGCAGGTGTCATTTGGTGCACAACAACATTAGACACCAGCCAGACATATGCTAGGGTATCGTGGCTTCCAAATGGGATCCACTTTCACTACACCTCAGTGACCGACGCCTAAGCAACAAACACCTTATCGGGGACGATAGAATAAAAAACAACGTCGATCGTAGTAGCAAAAATTTATCCTTGTTCAGTAGAACAGACCAGGATTCTAGGCCAGTGAGCCATCATCTTCTACTTCGAGGACCAGGATTACTGGGCCAAAGAAAGGGTGTTGGATGTGTGGGGAGCCAAACTACCAACACAACTGCCCTGTGGAGAGGACTAGAGTGTCCAGATCAGTTGGACCCAGTACCATGGGAGATATGGGCAAGGTCTGTCGGATTCATGCAGTGGTGAATAACCACCAGGCAAAGCATCATTCAACTATGCTCGAGACGATAGGTACCATCGTTTACCAGACCCTTAGTATTTTGATAGATCCCAGTGCTACCAAGAGTTTCATTTTTGGTGCAGTGCTAAAAAGGATTAAGGTAAAGGCAGTCAAACATGATGAGTTTATCTTCGTAGAGATGGACTCAAGAGCCAAACAAAAGGTTGGAGGAAAGGTTACGGGCTGTATCCTTAACCTGGGAGATTTTTTCACTAGGTCCAACCTATACGTCATGATCTTAGGATCTTATGATGTCGTGATCGGTATGGACTGGTTGGAATCACATGAGGCGATACTCAACTGCAATATGAAACGGTTGAGCTTGGTCGATGATGAGAGACAAAGACATGTGATTGTAGGCTAGAACCCTGGATTTTCCCTGAGGTTCATCTCTTCCTTGCAGCTTTGGAAGAGCATGCGCAAGCGGTGAAAGATTTATGCGATCCTTGCGTTAAATGAGAAGGGAGTAGCGGAAGGTCTAGAACACCTTCCATTGGTGAGAGAGTTTGCAGACGTATTTTCAGAGGAGTTACCTAGGATGCCGCCGGAGAGGGAATTGGAATTTACGATAGACCTAAAACCGGGGACTGAACTGATAGAAAGAATGCCTTATCGAATATCGACCCCAAAGTTATAGGAGTTGAGAATGCAACTAAAGGAATTGTTGGACCTGGGACTGATACGTCCAAGTGTGTCACCATGGGGTGCGCCTGTTATTTTCATACGAAATAATGATGGGTCATGGAGGCACTACATTGACTACCGTCAATTGAACAAGGCCATGATCAAGAATCAATATCCGTTGCCGAGTATTGATGATTTGTTCAATCATATGAAGGGTGTAACGGTGTTCTCAAAGATCGATTTGCAATTAGGGTACGACCAATTACAAATTAAGGAAGATGATGTCCCTAAGACTTCCCTTAAGATGAGGTTTGGACTTTACGAGTTTATTGTTTTACAGTTTATACTGACAAATGCCCCAGGGGTATTTATGAGTTTGATGAATGGGGTGTTCTGCGATTACTTAGACAAGTTCGTCCAAGTATTCATTGACAATATTTTGATTTACTCTCGGATGACGGAGGAGCATGACGAGCACTTGCGCTTGGTACTATAGTGTCTGCGAGAGAACAAATTGTATGGGAAGTTGTCCAAATGCTCATTTTATCAATCGAAGATTCAATACTTAGGGTATGTCATCTCCGGTGAAGGCATCATCGTGGATATAACAAAGGTCGAGGATATTATGCAATGGCCTTTGTCGATGAATGTCCCAGAAGTTTGTATCTTCATGGGTTTAGCAGGATACTATCGATGGTTTGTCGAGGGATTTTCAAAGATAGCAAATCCGATCACAGAATTGAAGAAACAAAACAAGAAGTTTGTTTGGACCAAGAAATGTGCGGAAGAATTTCGGAGGCTCAAGGAGTTGTTGACATCAACACCTATACTAAAGGTCCCTGACATGGACGCGAACTTCTTGGTATGCACTAATGCATCCAAGGAAGACTTAGGTAGAGTCTTGATGCAAGACAGATGAGTGATCGCTTACATCTCGAGGAAACTGAGAAGGCATGAGGAGAACTACACGACACATGATTTGGAGTTGTTAGCCATCATATATACCTTGAAGGTTTCGAGACACTACCTTGTTGGAAGAAAATTTGAACTAAACACTAACCATTGTGGACTACAACACATCTTTATGCAAAGCAGCCTGAACGCACGACAACGACATTGGTCAGAATTTCTTAGTGATTACGACTTCAAGATTACTTACATAAAAGGAACAGTGAACTGCATGGCAGATGCATTGAGTCAAAGACCATGCATATTTTCAGTACTGCCTCTTCGGATGAATCTACGTGAAAAGATTCTAACTTTTCAACGTGACGATGACTGATACAAAGAGGTTGAGGGTTTTATCGAACAAAACACAATGATGGTACCTATATTTGAAGGATTTTCGTTTCATAACGATGGTTTATTGAGGTTTAAAAATCAGATTTACGTACTGCTGAACGACGAGTTGAGGATGTTGATCCTAAGCGAGGCTCCTAGAGCCGTCTACATGGCTCACCCGGGAGTCACGAAGATGAGGGTGGACCTTAAAACCTTATTCTTCTAGAAGGGATTGAAGGACGACATAGTCAACTATGTGGTCATATGTCTAGAATGTCAGTAGGTAAAGGATGAACATAGACACCCAGTAGGATTACTACAGCCACATGCTATTCTGAAATCGAAATGGGAGGTTATTTCAATGGATTTTATTGTTGGATTGCCACTGACGGCAATGAGACATGAATCAATTTTTGTAGTAGTAGACACTCCGATGAAGAGTTCTCACTTTATTCCTATGTGTATGACATGTCAGGCACCTACCATAGCTAGATTTTTCATTAGTGAGATTGTGAGGCTGCATGGAATGCCTAAGAGGATTATATCTGATTGAGGATCAATGTTTACAGGACAATTTTGGATGAGTTTCTAAGAGGCCTCAGGAACCCAACTTAACTTTAGTACTATCTATCACCCAGAGACTGATGGGCAGACCAAAAAACTGAACCAGACCTTGGAGGACATGTTGCGCATGTACGTGATGGACCAACAAAAGCGTTGGGAAGAATTCTTACCACTAGTGGAATTCACTTATAACAACAGTTACCAAAGCACCATTAAGATGTCGCCTTTCGAGTTTCTTTATGGGAGACCATGTCGGACGCCTTTGAGTTGGGATCGGCTTGAGGATAGGGTCCTAGTGGGACTAGAAGTGATCCAAGAAACAGAAGAGGAAATGAAAATTATAAGACAAAGGATTAAAGAAGCGCAGGATCGACAGAAGAGTTATGCCATTGTGCATCGTGTCGGCCGTAGTTGTGAGGCTAGCGATCGAGTCTTATTATGGGTTAAACCGCATAAGAGTTCGATCATGTTTGGAAAGGGAGCTAAAATCTCTCCTAGGTTTGAGGGACCTTTCGAGATTGTGGAGAGAAAGGGGCCCATGGCCTATCGACTAGCCTTGCCTGATTATTTGAGGCATATGCACGATGTTTTTCATGTATCTGTTTTGAGACATTATATTAGTGATCCTACACATGTTATTGACATGAGTTCCTTGCAGGTATCAAATGAGGGGGCACTCATAGCTGAGCCGATCCACATCTTGGATCATCGCGTTCGACAACTACGACATCGAACAGTGGATCAGGTCAAGGCCCAATGGCACAACTATAGTCCGCACTCGATGACCTAGGAAGATGCATATGATATGCGCCAGTAGTTTCCATTTTTGTTTGATAGATAGAATTATGACACTGTGATACACATTATTTCGGCACTTATATTGTGAAACTTCAGGATGAAGTTTAGACCAAGAGGGGGTGTACGTAACATCCCTCTCTGGCGTATTGAGCAAACTTATTCTTTGAGGACACTTACTCGCAAGTGATCTAGATTAATATGCTATTAAAACATTTGATTTTGATTATGAGGCATTATGGGTTGATGACATGTTGTTTTACTGCATTGACATAGATAGGTGCTATTGACTCGGTTTTATTGAGTGTGCAGGATTTTGGACCTCGAGGATGAAAAGGAATCGATGGAACACCTTGGAATCCAGATCGAGTCGGGGAGTGTACCATTGTGGTTTGATTGTTTTACTATGATATTAGTGAATCTGATTAGATGATATGATATGGATATATTCTGACATGATTCATTGATGATGCTGGCTATCAATATCTTTCCAACCAGACTCACATGTGTAGTAAATGGGTCACACACGACTACCAGAGATGTTGATGGAGAGGTGTGGATAGTAGCCCTTCCACAATCTACTAACACTCTCATCGTGGCTTGAACTGTAGGTTAACATTTACCTAGTTCGAGAGGAACCACGATGCCATGAGGGCAGACTGCGACAATCACTCACGATGATTCTAAGGGGTGCATAATAAGGCAGGGGCCTTATTCCTTAGAGGCCCTTAGTCTCCCACAAGTTCACCTGGCAGAGTATTGACTCCAAGGGTTTTTTATGTCTACCAATTCAGTCAAGAGGTGAGTGGCACCCTTGGAGCATGTGGTGCATCCTGAAGGGCACATCACACAAGAAAAATGGAAAGAGCCGAGTGGCACCCTTAGATCACGTAGTGCGTCCTGAAGGGCATGTCACGCAAGGGAAACAAATTAAGGCGATTCGCACCCTTAGAGCCCCTAGTGCATCCTGAAGGGCATGTCGCGTTATTGATGATAAATGAATGCACCTAGATGACCTCAGGACGAATAACATGTTAAGAATTTAAAAAAAAAAAAATTCCTAATAAAATGTCGCCCAGTACGAAAATTTAAGGTCTAAGTCTAAATTATGCTAGTGGTAAAATTTTATCTATCTATTTAAAAAAAAATAAAAATAAAAATAAAAATAAATAATAATTATACTCTTCGTTAAATCTTGTAATAATAAGGGGGTAAGAAATTTAAATGATTCATAAAAATCTGTTAGGGTAAATTTAAAAAAAAAAAGGGAAACAATTGTTTTATTATTTATGATGATTTAAAATTATTAACTAAAAAGGGAAAAAAGAAAAAGGGGGTTAATTTCTACACCGGCCAATTTGAGTCCTAAATGAAAAGGGGAAAGAGGGAAATCTAAAATATTTAGGAAACTAGGAAAATAGGGAAACATAAGAAGAAAAGCGAAACCCAAGGGAAAAAGAAGAAAGCCAAACTTAGTAAGGTATCTACCATTAAGAACTTTCTAATTTAAAACTGAACTAGAAAATTGATAATGGGGAAAGTCATTAAAACCTGTAAGAAAATTTGGGGACACCTAGGAGTGATTCTAGGAGTGACTCTAGGTGGGTGAGGGAAATAAGAGAATTTAATTAATTAAAGAAATTTATTTGTGGGGGAATGAAGGGGATGGGTGACACTTGTATGGGGAGGAATTTTTAGGAATTAACTTTTAAAAACTTAATTAAATAAGATTTTAGGAAAGTAAGGGACTTCAAAACTCTGTATAATGAAGGGAGGAGAAGGATGAAGTATCTCTTCTGTTTGTGTAACGTTACGCTACAAAAATATTTACTTGACTGACTTAGCTTGTGGGAGTTGGGATACCCAGCTCAGTGAGGAGTGGTAGCTCGTCCTTGCGAAGCGAGCTGGGAGCTAGATGAATCTATGGATAGTGTGTGTGGCCCCTTTGTGGCTCAGGGGGCTAAGGGGGAAGAAAAGTACCCCTAGCATTGGCTGGGAGGTAGTAGTGAAGTCTCGTCGATCGACAAGCAGGAGTTTCACAGAGCACATGGGATGTCACTTAGAGTGGGCGATCATGAAATGGTACACTCTCTTCATTTTTGTATGGTAGATTGTTGTAGGATTTATGATTGGATCTGCATGTTTAATGGAGTAAGTAAAATGATTGTCTAGATTTATGAATGAATTTATTTCATAGCCTAGATCGATGATTGATTGACTCCCATGGCCTTCATTTCCCCGCATGTATTGACCTCTTTGTGGTGTTTAATTGTGACCATTGTGGTGGTTTTTCCTATCATCCCTAGCTCATCAGTACTTGCCTGGGTAGTCGACCAGGAGCCTGGTCTACAATCATCACTTCGGTGTTAATAGACCTATGGATCTCAACGCCCTGCCTTTTTGTGTGAGGATGATGAGAAAAGAACAAACTTATCAGTTGTCTACCTCTGTTGTTGTCCTAGGATGATTGGATCCTTTTGGTTCTCTTATTGTTGTCTGCAATTTGTATTGGTATTTTGGCAATGGAAAAACGAATTATGCATTTTGTATTTGTATTGTAGCAATGAAAAAACGAATTGATTCATATATACAATTTGTATTGGTATTTTGGAAATGGAAAAATGAATTGATTCATGTCTTCATTTTGTATTTGTATTCTGGCAATGGAAAAACGAATTGATTCATGTCTGCATTTTGTAGTGGTATTTTGGCAATGGAAAAACGAATTGATTCATGTCTGCATTTTGTATTGGTATTTAGGTAATGGAAAAAAAAATTGATTCATGTTTTCAGTTGGTATTGGTATCCCAGAAATGGAAAATTGTTTTTTCTTTTAAATGTTGCTAGAGCTTGTCATTTTAAATGCCCATGTTTTTCTTTCAAATGAGACAGAGATTGTCATTTAAAATTGCCCACGTTTTTGCTTTCAAATGAGACTAACTTTGTTGTGCTAAATACCCACGTTTTTGCTTTCAAACAAGACTGAGTTTGTTGTTTTAAATGCCAACATTTTTTCTTTCCAACGATGGACTGAGTTGTTGCAAGAATCACCCACGAATTTAGCCTTTTAAATCTTAAATTCACTTTCCGGAATGACCAAGGTTTTGGTAAATAAAAATTGATTGTGTGCATGTTGAATTTGCCCACCCTTTTTTCCTATTCAATTAATAATTGACTTGCAGTAATGACCACTATTTCTCCTTCAAACTGTGACTACGTTTTCCCTTGAGTAATGGACTGCGTTGATGTTGATTGGATACGTTTGCCTTTAATTGTTGAGTTGTTATCGATTGGGCATGATTGGCCACCAAGTGGGCACTGCGTGTTTGCTAATTTTTCCACAACGAATTAAATGGATAATAGTTAGTTAAATGCCTTACTCTTGCTAGATTCATTGCTATGTAATGGTCGCATTAAATGCCTTGATTTTTGCCAGTAAATAAAATGGATAACAGTGAGATAAATTCCTTGTTATTGCTAGATTCATTGTTATGTAATGGTCATATTAATTGCTTGAATAATTGCTACAACAATGTAAGTGGCCAACAAATTCATTCTTTGGATTAAATGACACAACGAGTTAAATGTTAACTAACACCTTAAATGCCTTGTTATTATTGTATTACTTGTTATGACAACAGTCATGTAAACTACCTTGTTAGTGCACTTTTAATTGTCGTGTTAATGGTCATGTAATTGCTTTGTTATTTCTATATTAATTGTTAAGTAACCGCTATGTTAATTTCCTCGATAAATTTCTCCAACCCTACTAATAGTTAGGATTTTCCTTCTAATATTATTAGACAGATAGTATTGTTAGTTCAATCAATATAACTAGACTACATGCTGAGATTTAATTGTTCATAAGTGTTATAATGATAGAATCCTATTTTATGATTGTAAATGTTGTTATTTAAGTTAATGTCTAGTTGGGAAGAGAATTTGGATTAACATAGACTTGACTGATTAGGTTGTGTTAAAGATTAAAATTTGATTGGTAAGTAAGGAATGGATTGCAAATTTTAGACTCGCTGGATTGAATTTTGATTAAGGATAGAGGGCATTTATAATTATGGTTTTAGTATTGACCACTTATATTTTCAAAATCAATTGTATTAACGTTTATTTATCTTATGTATTATTGTATAATTGTAACTTAATGTGGCCCATTAGAATGAAACCCTTGTTAAAATTGAATGTAATCATAGCATAGTTAGACTAGGTGATTGGTGGCGGTAGGGACGATGTCGTGTGATCTGGCGTCACCCCTTGTCTTCGTCCTCTTGTGTATCATCAAGCTTTGTGTGGGGTAGGTATAGTCTCCAAGTCAGTATATGGTTCCTAGCTCATCAGATTTTTCTTTAGTCTTGGTCCCTTTTATTTTGCGCCAAGGTTATTGACGCATCTGTCACCCGGGGCACGACATGATTCCTGATGAGGGGATCATGGTGCATCCTGGGGATAGCGGCGAATGAGATCTTGTCCGGAGTAGGTTATTTTGTGTGAGTGCTGATGAGCGTGCAAGTTTCTCTTGGCACAAGGGTCGAACGCCTTCATCTGTTAAGTCCGCACGCCTTGAGGTTCTAGTATTTGTTCATCTAGGCCGTGATGTCGGGATGGGGGTGTTGTCCCTTAGCTTGTAGGCGTGGTCGTGTTTGCGTTGGAAGGGTAGTCGTCCTCCTTGTTATTTTGTGAATGTTTGACAGTTGTCTTGAGCCGGTGTGTGGTGTCTTAGTAACTTGTTGCCTGGACTGTGTTCTAGCATTCATCATCAATGGTGTGATTAAAATGTTGTCATCGTCGCCTTCTTGCCTCTTAACTCTTGGATTAAAAAAAAAAAAAAAATGCTTCGCTTTTTGTTGTAACGATGGGGTCATTACACCTTAAAACATCTCAAGAAACTTGACCCACTCCCTTCAATTTCCCCCCCATCTAGATAGATGAGTAGCTCTTTTTCATTTAACGAGCTCGAGGATGGTAGCAAATGCTCGATATAATTCCCCTTCGTTAAGTTTATCTTCCTTTATTTAATGAACTAGAATAAGTAAGGGTTCATCCCTAGATGGTCCCTTCAATGTGTAATTTTACGAGTCCAGAGAAGGAAAAATTGGTTAATTTTCATGTTAAGGGAGATTGAAAATAACTTAAAGAGGACTTTGAGGTTGTCTTTTTTCATTATTTTAGTCTCTGAAGTCCAAAAAAGTATAAATTAATACGACAAAGAAATATTCTAGTCGTGATTGAATAGAGCATTCCTTTTTAGTAGTTAGTTTGTGGGGACCAGAAAAGGGGTAATCTACTACCCAACAAATTACTCTTCATATTTCAATGCGCCCAAAGTATGACGATTTTTTCTCAATAGTGTCATAAGGTCATCAAAAAAAATTCTTGGTAATTTCCTTTGTAATCAAGTTATCTTGGGCAAAAAAGTTAGTAGTTTCTTAAAAATTGACAATAATTTAGGAAAAACTCAAAAATACATATTATTAATATGAAAAAGGGTGTAAATGAATCTATTTGGACATATTGAAAAGTCAATTACGACAAAAAATAAGTCATTTCACCTTTCATTTGACCATTTTCCCTTTTCTTTGAGTTGTTTTTCCCTTTTGGAGTGATTTTTATAGCATTCACTATGGAAGATACCGGAGACCATTCACGATTATGTCTAGACCAGGTCGGTACTCTAGCCCTTCTCATTCATTTGCATGGTTTTCTATTCAATTTCATCATTTATTTCATTATTTTTGGCTCCTTAGAAATCCGTAAAGTGTCGAGCAAGATCGACGCTCCATTGAGCAATCAAGGGGGGCATTGTTCGAGATTTCATCGACCTAGTATGTATTGTAGGGGAGATCTAGCGATCTATTTTTTTCTTTCCAAGGAGTGTTAGGTGCAAAAAATGAATTTCTTTTTGGTTTTTAGGTTGTGAAAAAACAATTTATTTTCTTGAAAATTGGCTAATGTGATTCTTTTATGGATTTGTAGGTTTTCATTAGCCAATATGATTGAATGGAAGAAAAGAGAACATGAATTTGATGATATGTAATACTTACAAAACCCCCAAGCAAGGGAAACTCTATGAAATTGCGGCTTGCTAAAGTACTTCAATATACAAAACATGAGAAAATAAGTCATTTTGTTTGAGTATCTGATTGGGTTATGGGAAAACGATGAGAAAGTATTCCGGATAGGATCCCATATGCCTGATATCGACATTGAGGATGTGTATTTCCTAATGGGTCTCTCGAAGAGGGAAGAACCCATCCTTTTTTCTGGACACTGGTCTGCTCCACTGCCAATAGAGGCATATGTTGTGCATTATTATGTGTTAGGATCACGTTTAGTGGGGGGAAGAATCATCATAAAAGATGCGATGGATCTATAACTATGATCCATTCTCTTTACTATCACTAAACTGGTGGGAAGCACCAGTGCCCACCTTTCTTCCAAATATCAGATATCATATGTTATTCAGTGCTTCGAGTCCAAGATTTTTAACTAGAGTGCATGGTTCTTGAAAAACATCAAAGAGAAGATCTCTAACTGCAGAACAGGTAGATAGAAACAATTTATATACACATATTTCTTGGTTTCATTATTTCTAGAATGTGTACCATAGATGTATCTGCAGGTTGCATTGATAGCACACCCTACATCTAAGCCTCAGATTAAGTGGTGGATTATTCTTTCACCTCAGTTGGGGAATGAACCCTTAACCTTCCACTTTATTGTTGACTTCTTCACATGGTTGAGAAGACAACATGTGGTTATAGAGGATTTCTCGTATGTTGGAGTTGACTTTAGGGAAACACATATTTAGTGTTCCCCGAAGAGGCACAATGGGATGCATTAGGTAAAATACGAAAGATCGTGAACTTACAATAATGTTTTTTGTTTTCATATGTACATATGTATTTTTTTTTTCGTATAATGAGGGATCTAAATCATTTGTTTTCAACATGCATACAAAGGCATGTCACGTCCAACAGGGATGCCAACACTAAGACATGGTGGCAATGTTCAAGAAGCAGTAGAAGTTGATGTCAGAGTAGAAGGACTATGTGAGGTGGAGAGGAATATTCATGGGTTAACCATGGGTGTTCCTTCCATGAGGATACAAGACGTTCCCTTACATCTTTAGAGACATACAGTTGGGGTGCCTGAAGTCCTTAGTCATTTTCTGCGATGAGTGACTAGAGTGGTTGTGTGCTATGTTGAGCATAATGTAGTGCAGTAAGAGGAGTAGAGTCTCCTAACACATTATCCTTTTATGATGATGTCATGGGAATAATGGCCCATATTATTTCCATGATATGTACCTTTTGGATGATGTACATGGACACACTTTTGCTATTTTTATATATAGGCATATATATAAGAGTTTTGTGGTGGCTACTTATTTATTTATTTAAAATGATGTGATGTTTTTATTTACATTCTTTATGTTCTGAATACTTATCTATGTGTAGTGTACGAATACAACATATAATTTTATAACAAGTTTGTAGTCGTATTAAGTTCTCTCGATATATGTCTATATTTTAAAAATTCAAAATATCTTTCAAGACAACGAACCCTTAGATGGAGACGTAGAAAAAATGGATTACGAACAACGTATTCATGGTTTAGTTGACAGACCATGATTTGAGAATCAAGGCTGATAATCAATTGAGATATACCTAAAGAAGAAGCTTCGGTTAAAAATCCAATGATGAAATGATATTCTGCAACATTATTGGTTGCAGATATGAGACAAATTCCTCCTAAACTCACTAACTCATCAGCGTGCTAGATGACCCAAGTTGCAGAAACGATATTCTGGGTATGTCGACTAGCACCATCCACAAATCCAAAATACATAGGAAAGGATGATGAAATATTTTCATTAAAGCACAAAGAATAGTATAAGCAACTTTAAATAATGGGGAAAAACTTGTGCAAGCAAAAGCAAAGACACACCAAACCAAAAACATATAGTACAATAATATACAATGTCATATGTAGTCCATGCCTTAATACATAATTAGAAATAGAGAAATATCTTATGACATGCATGTAGTAAACAAGTAGATAGAGTGTCGACATGTTCATGCATGATTACTCAACTTTCCATCTGTTGGCATTGATTTGAAAGTTCAAATAGCTCTATCTACTCTCCCATATTTTTCATTACTAATAGTGTAATTATAAATATTTTGTTTATTCTGATTTTAAGAGAATTTAAAGAGGGATTTCACAATGGCATAATTGTAACTTGCAAAACCACCATGTGTATATACACACATATATATATATGAACATTTCATAAGAAGAGAACTTATATGGCCTTAAAGAATACGAGTTTTTAGTACTTCTTTCAGTCTAGTAACTTAAGTAACGAGTATTGTCGTATTCCCTAATAACAAGTGAATAAAGAATAATATGCTCCTCCAAAACTACCTACTAAAAGAAGAATTTAATTACACCTTACCCTTTATAAGAAATAAGAATCTTTAGAAAGGAAAGTGAGTATAAGAGTTTGAGTTTGGGTGGGAGTTGTTGAGGAAACAACCAATGGATGTATGTCCATGAAATGAAGGATCGAAGTAACTTGGTTCAAAAATCACTTCCACCATCTTATTGAGGAATCACTTTCATTTTTTGTCATTTCAAACATGATGGGTGTCATTACAGTTAATTCCTCGTCTATAATGTCCAACCATGCAATGCTCGACTTAGCATTTTTCCTAGCTAGAGATGGATCCTCTCATTCTCCTTTGCACCTGAATAGATTGATAAAGAGTTGTAGCTACTACTGCACCTAAATAGATTGATAAAGAGTTGTAGCTACTGTCAGGTGAAACTCAGTGTATAAAAATTGAGTGTATAAACAAAACTAAAGACACAATGGGGGTACATTGGTTATGAGGCATGGCTTCGCTGGATGATAAATTGGTGAGCTTGCAAGCACATCCATGATATTAAAAAAGTACTCTACTCGAAAAAATAAGGTGAACTTCTACAAACCCAAGACTAGCTATTATCTCCAACAAAAAATGTAGCTAAGTGCAACTTGTAATTACTTCTATTGTAATGGCATTCTCCTTATTTACATTCTACCACCACTAATACTTATAGAATTAAGATAAATTTATCTCACAAGTTTCCTGTCCATGACATATTTTCTATTTTTGTGATTTCGTGCAAAGTGTGAAGACAGTGACTTTAAAAATATCACATACAAATATTGTCTTCATTAAGCTATAAAACAGAGAAAAATGTTGGATGCTTCATGCCAATACCTTAAACTCTTCACCAGTGTATGTATGTTTCTTCAGAATCATGATGTCATGGATACCTCTTTCAATGCTACTCAATACTCACTTCCACACAAGTTATGAGAAAAGGAATAAGAATAAATGTCACATGTATAGAACACAAAAGTTACCACTTGTTATATATAAAATCAATCCCATTGGTGAGCATTCTTATGCCATTATTAGATAATTTGTTAAAAGTGGCTATCTTGGTGATGTAGTTATCCATGATTTCGAACAACAGACTTATTGAGACAAAAGTGGATTTTCAAGGATTGGCCACTGAAAATATCAAGTAAGATCTATATGAAAATATCAAGTAAGATCTATATGTTGCTTATTTATGAGTTTATGTCGTCATACTAATTTATGCGTTCCATTATTGGTTGTAATTATATTGAGACAAAGATGGATTTTTTTTAGGATTGTTATCCATGATTTCAAGAACAAACATACGGAGACAAACATGGATTTTCAAGAATTGGCCACTGAGAACCATCAAGTAAGATAGTAAGATCCATACATTGCTTCTTTATGATTTTATGTCCGCATACTCATTTATGGGTTCCATGCAACTACAAGCATCCTACTCAGGTTTGTTTCGAGGATTGGCTATCGAAAACCATCAAGTAATATCAATACCTTGTTTTTTTAAGAGTTTATCTCCTCATACTAATTTATGTGATCCATGCATCTACAAGCGATCATGCTCAGGTCTATTCTATTTTGTCGTCGTCTTTACCTTCTTTAATGTCGTGCAGAAAGGTAACCTCATGAATACTACATCAAATTTGGTGAAAAAATTAACCTAACATATGAAAGTTGAAAATGATCAAGCATATTGCATATGTTGCAACGCCCACATTGTATACATTTATTGTATAACTCTGATTACAAATTAAAAAATAATCTAAAATATAAACATAAAATTTGCATAGCATATAAATCTTGTTTAAATCACTGTCAAAACTATTATTACCCAAACTAATAGTCAAAGTGAACAATCTCATTTCTTTTCAAGTCTTTAAAATTGAATTTTGAAAAATTGAAATCTCTAAACTTAAAAAAAAAAATGAAAATAAATAAATAAATTGAACAAAGACTAAAACATTACTCTTAAAAATGTACTAAAACATTACTCTTAAAAATATATAAATCAATATAAATTAATTACAAAAATCATCCTCGCAATAAAATAAATAATAATTAATAAAAGAAACTCAAAATAAATAAAAATTAATAAAAAATTATGAAAATTAATAAAACGGATATAGAGTCTCGCCGCCTTCTTTCCTTCGGACGTTAATCCTCTTTAATTTAGAGACTTGAGAAGAGAGGAGATATTTAAAAAAAATTATTGCTTAAAAAACCATCGTTATAAAGAAAACCATGCATTTTAAAATGATCAAATTAGCCCTCTAAGAATCAACCTCGCAAAAATACCATGTCTTTATTATAATTTCTACCTCCTAATATACCACTAGGATAAGAAGCGGTGTTACCTATTGAAAAAAAAAATACCGACCGGGGATAATTACCTAAAAAGGAATATCTAGGGTTCTAGGAGATGTATTCTATGTAAAAATAATAAAAATAATGAGGAAACAATTGATCACTTTTTTGTATCTTGTTTTTTCACTCGAGTGGAATTGATATAACTTCTTCAGATAACAAAGGGGAATAATAAATTGAACCAAATATCATTAGTGGGATGTTTTCATTCTCGAAAGTTAGATAAATTTGCGAAAACTTTTAGTGCTCTACCTTGCTTTGTGTTATGGGGTATCTATTTATCAAGAAACAAAATGATTTTACAAGGATTAGAGTTGAATCAAGATCAAGTGGATCATAAAATGAGGAGTGTTTGTGAAATCTGTCGAACATTTAAGTGAACTTGATATTGACTATGAATAAGCTTGGGGGATTTTTTTATTGATCTTGCTAGGATATTCGAAGTCTATGTGGGGTAGGTTTTATTCTATTCCTTACTCAGTCACATAATTTTAAGCTTAAGTTGGTTATTGGACAAGGCACAAACAATTGAGTAGAGCTCTTAACAATGTGGCTTTTATTGAAGACAACAATATATGAGGGTATAAGAAAGTTGCAATTATGTGGAGATTCCAAATTGATGGTGGATTAGGAAAATAAAAAGTGTGGACCAAAACATTTAGTGTTAGAGACTACAATGAATCAATTTTTGGAGGTTCAAGGGAGATTTGAGTGCCTACTCTTTGCCCATATCTACAGAGAGTTTAATTCCTTGGTTGAGATTTGTACAAAGAAGCATTGGAAATGCATGAAGGTTGACTGACTATCCAATAATTTAGAGAAGGGTAGTAGTTATGTTTGTTAGAAAGATTCATGTTCTAATGCAAGGATTAATATCTAGTTTTTAGTTCTATTTTTGTTTTGTTGTTTGATATAGTTCCTTTGTTGTAGCCTATGGGTTATAAATAGAAAATAATATTTTATTTTTCTGAAGGTTGCGATCAAAGAGCCTTGGAAGACTCTATTATGAAGCAATAGACTAAAAGTAGCGAAAATCATTAAAACAATTTATAAAATTGATATTTTGAGTTAGATGAAACAAAAAGATGTATATTTTTATTTCATACACAAAATAACAAATTTAAATATATTTTTCTGTAAAAAACGATAAAAACATCAACATTTCAAATCAATGGATGATTATGATATATAACATTTGATTGTTATCTTTTTAAATAAATAAAAAAAAATATTTAATCTTCTGGCAAAGAAAACCATATGTGGTAGTAGAAATGGTTCTTCATCAAAGTCACAAGTTATTATGCATACGCAATATTTTATTAAGAACCATGCTTTTGTCTCACAATGTCAACTTGGTTTCTATCGTTAGCATATCATAGTAGGTCCCCTTCAATGGTGTATAAACACCGAAAATAATTTGATCTCATACTAGATAATAATTCTACCGAGTTCTTCATTCAAAACATAGTTTCTAATTAATTTAGGATCATAATTCGAGAAAAAAAATTATAACATAGTTCCTACTATAAATGGTGGCTATAAAAAATATATGGGATTATTAGTCGTTTCCACTAGGGACAGATTATTATTCTCATTTTTTGGTTAGTTTAGTATGTACAATTTATGTTAGAAAAATCACGAAGCATAATCGAGGTTTGAAAATATTTATTAACTCTTTTTTAAATAAGATTTTCTATATTGCTATTAGATGAAAGCCCTATTTTTATCAATGAAGAAGATTTCAAAATTAAAATCTATAGCAATACATGTTTGCTAACATATGGATATGTGATAAGTAGGGTATCCTAGATAGGTGACATGTTTTTAATTAATTTGATAAGTTTCATTGTGGTTGGTGGTGAGTTGGATTTCAAGTGTCCAACTATTAATTATTAGTTTATGGTTTCTAGTATACATGTTTATGTGAGAATATTGTTTTTCACTTTTGAAATGGTATAAGTTATTTATTAAACACAAATCTAGATTTTTTAGAAAAGAATTTGGAGATGTTGTCACAAAAGCTATTTTAGAACTTGGAAGCATTCTTGAAAGCTAGTTATACGATATATTTATAGAATTTAAAGATAACATGTCATTCAACTATGAATGAATTACACTTGAAAGTTGATTATTTGACAAATCAAGATTTTGAAGAAACTTTAAATTACCTAGGTTAGGTGGGATCCCTCTACACAAATTTTCATTAGTTATATTTAGAACCAAGGAAAGACTACATAAATTTACTAGAGATGGAGTAATATGACCTTCAATCTTATTCTCACCTACCAATAGTTTATGAGCTCTTTAATAATAGAGATAGAGTATGGTCTTTGTCTTGTAATGTTGTTTCCTTGATAATTTAAATATTGCAACTTTGTCAAACTGATAAGAGGTAGTGGAATGCTTCCCATAATGAGTTTAGCCTAAGGTACAAATTGAATATATTGGAGCACTTCCCAATATTAGATGTTATATTTATCATGAGTTTGTTTTAGAAAAGATTCAAAATGTTTAGCTATGAGACTTTGTTGAGCTTAGATGGTATGGCTCCTGAGAAGTGATTGTATGACATATCTAACAATCTTACATTTCTCCAAAGACTAATATTGGGTGGTATGGACTCTTCCAAGGTATTCATTTTCATGTCTAAATACAAAATCCCTATGTTCATAGTTAAATTGTTCGGTATTATTCCACTCAAATTATTATTTAACATAGTCACTCTTTGTAAGGAAGGGAAAAATCCAACCTCATGTGGAAATGCTCCTTCTAAAAGGATGCCCCCAAGGCCTAAAACTCTTAGAATACCTCCTGCATAGAGATTCATGGTATTGTTCCATGCACATGATTCCTCATCAAATCTGGTACTATCAATTTTCTCTCCGTCTCAATCTCAACTAGGACTTGTCCAAAACAATATTTTTCTAGTAGACTTAGGGGATGTAAATGTTGTGGTCTTGCAATCAAAGCAATTATTTTACTGATTAGATTATTATTGTATAATACAATCCCCTCAAGGATTAGGTTACTAATTTCCTTCATAATCGATCGTACAAAGAAAATATTTAACAAATGAAACATTTTTAGATTCCCCAATAAACTAAGCTCTATAGGGATAACATGATGCAAAAGTTGTTATGAGGTTAGACATCAAGTAATGAAGTACAATTGCCAACATCAACAAGTGTTTCCCTTATAATTCTAATGTTGCACATGTGCAACAAGACAATATGTTGTAAAAGCATATTTAAAATGGCATGGAGACAACTATCTTATTTTGTGAAAGAGAGAGGGTGGCGATTACTCCCTCTTCCAATTCTTCTATTTCGTCATCCCTGTCCTCTTCTTTTCATTCACAATCTCCATCAAAATATTGAATGGTAAATTTTCAACGATATGTGAATCCTTCATAGATTACTATAAATCATTTTCCTTCAAAAGTCTCCACAACATATTTGAAACAAAAAGGGGAGTGTTTCCAGTTTTAAGAAATAATTATTTTCTTGGTTCCATAGGTTTGTCAAAAGGGACCGAAGTTCATCTCGATGTCAATGAGATGCATACATCACTGTTTATACTCTTGTAATTCAATATTCCCAAAATTTGTTCTAAATACAGATACTACTTGGGAAGGAAATCGAGTTAGTCATATTGAAGTTATGATTAATGCTTGCATAGAAGACAACAAATCATCTTGTCCTATTAATCCAAAGAAGAATAATAGTTGTAAATGAACACAAATAATTTTATATAATTATCCCAAAATAGAACGAATAGACATGTTTGATGCATATGATCTTGATTCTAGTTCAATTTTCGTACCTAGCCATGGACATGAATATCTACAATATGTGGAAGAAGTCTATTTCTAGGTGGGTTTTTATTTGATCGCTTATAAAAAAAAAAAAAAGGGAGAAATACAAAAAATGTATTGGACACAAACTGGATGAAACATACTTGAGTGAATAGATTTAGATAAGGACACTCCTATCAAGGTATGCAAAAAAATTCTCAAAATCTACTTAGCATTTGCAATGTTTCATTGCCTTTGATTGTTGCAAGTTGGATATTTAATGCTTTGTAACAATTGAAGATGCTATTTCAAATAAGTGTGTTTTAATTGGTTAGACATTTTCCAATGGTCTATTACTGTGGAAGTAATGCTCTACCTTCACATCTAAGATCACATGTTGGTGTCTTCCATTGTCATTGCATTAAAAAATATCAAGTTCTATTGATAATATGTTATTTCTTGACCCACATCATTCTATTAAGAAAAACAAAGAGCTTCACGAATTTAAGGAAATAAATAGTTGAAAAAGTAAATTGCAAAAAGTTCTTTTTTTTTCCAAAAGTGACATTGTTTATTAGATTTTTTTTATGATGTTAGTTTAGGTAAGGTTGTCATTAAGGGGGGATAGGCTCTAATTCCTCCTTCTCATGTTGTGTCTCCTTTGTAAATACTTCAATCCTATATAAATTTGTTATTAAGGGAGGATGCTTGGATATTTATACACTTAGGATTTAGTTAAGGTCAACAAGGTCTATTATGTCTTTTGGTAAAAGTGTATTTCCTTAGTATGCATTAGTATGCATTTCTAGTTATGTAATCTGATGGTCACAATATGTTCTATACATAAAGTTTTATGACCTCTCATATTCTCTTCGATAGTAGCCACTACTGATATGTGGATTAACACCTAATTGTTCCATGATTTTTATTTAAAGAGCATGGAGGGTATTTTGATAAAGATCGATTATGAGAAAATCTCTTGTAAAATATTTTTATTTTTCCTTCATATATTGCCTCAAGTGGCCACGTTAGATGGGGTCATGGATTGTTTCCCTCTTTGAGGATTTTAATCATGTAATACACCAATTTATTGATATTTGATCTAGTTGTGTGAGAATTATCATAAGGTGTTTGTCTTATTTGGAAACATGTTTTTTTTTTAACAATGTTTGAGCAACAAAACATGCATTTGGGATCCCTTGAGATGGTCAGCGTCGGAAACCTAGGCGTCAAGCCCTAAAGATAGCTTCTACACATCCACAATTAAGAAATGCTCCTTAACTCACAACACTTGAACTCATGAGGGTATCTTTGGTCTCTAAGTGGGTACATGTGTGTCAATAAGAGGTTTTGAGAACTACCTATGGGTGTCAAGAAAATTGAACGCGGTCAAGGGAGGAAACTCAAGCCTTAGTCCCTAAGGAATATTCTAGGCATATATGGCTAAGAAAAATTCCTCAAACCATCACACATGATCTCTTGAGGATTTTATTGGGCCATGCATATTGATTTAATAAACGTGGGTTCCACGGAAATATGAAATATTTCCTTCCTTCTTGTAAGACTATAAATAAATATTTCAATGCAATTCATGTAGCCTTTCCCGAATGCCTAATAAATAGATTATCACGAGTGAGTCCTAATTCAGTAACCCTTTTCCTTCATTAATTAATTCCATTTTCTAGTATGGGTTAATAAATCACATATTCTAGCTTGAACCATATAAGCTTAATGATTGACAAGAATGGGCCCTTCCTTAGGGGGGTCATTTCATGGGAACTTTGGCCTTTGAGTGGGGATATGGGCAGCATTAGGAGTTTTTAAACATAAGGTATGATTCATAGGGCGATATACATGGTTGAGGGACAAAACCTGGACCTTGGGCCATAAAGGAAGGTTTTAGGAATCCATGGCCAAGAGTAATTCTTAAGACCAATACACATGACCAAAAATGACCTATTGAATTAATCCTTAGCCTCCAATTGTGGATATGGCTTCCACTAGGATTTTTCAAGAGAGTTAAGTATGGGAAACCAAGGCCCTATACATGGTTGTTAAACCTGGGACTTATACCCTAAAGGAAGCTTCTAGGTCTTAAGGTCCCTAAAAAAATCCTTGAAACATCACACATGAATTATATAAGAGTTTTTTGGTCTATGAGTGACAATAAGGATGATATGTATAAGGTTTTGAGCATTGGGTATGGTTCATCTGGCATTGGACATGGTTAGGGGAGGAAATTTTGGCCTTAGTCCGTAAAATATTTTCCACATATCAATATAAAAAATGATGCCTCAAATTACATTAAAGGAATTATTAAGAAGATCCCTCACAAATTAATGGGGATATAGGCCCCATTAAAAAAATTTAGCCCCATTAATTTTTTTTTAATTCTAAGTATAGGTCTTAGGGCATTTACGATGGTCGAGAGGTGAAACTTGAGCCACAATATCTAAAGGTGTAGTTTATAGCTCAAGGAAGATGAAAGAGGCTTTAACACTATCTAAAGGTGTAGTTTATAGCTCAAGGAAGATGAAAGAGGCTTTAACACCACACAAAACCTCTCCATGTAATAGTTGGACTCTAATAAGGATATGGGTACTAATATTAAAGGTTACACATGCCTACTTTAAATTGATTATGATGATAAAATATATTATAATAAAATTAGGGATTACATTCAAAATTTAATGATTTATACTAATAATTCTCTAATATAACAAAGAGTGAGCATAAGATTATGATAATATAGATAAAGCATAACATTAACAAAGAGTGAGCATAAGATTATGATAATATAGATAAAGCATAACATTTTTTTAACATTGAATATCACATGTTTAATATTTCCAAGTCAATTAAACAAGAAAGATAAATACAAAGTGTAAGTTGAATTTAATCAAAATACTCTAATGTTTTGTGGTACTAAAAACTAGTACTAGAGTTTTGAGCTTCCGAAAATGTGTGTGCCTTTTGAGTTTCCACCATTGTTTGGAATTTGAAAATCAATGGAAGAGGGAAATTTTAATTTCATCATAATGCATTTATGTTTTCAAATATTTTTATTATTTATTTTTTTCTTTAAATTTAAATTTAAGATAATCAATTTAATATTATGAGTGGAATAAATCATATTAATGTTTATATTAAACTATACTATATGAGAATACTTTTTTTAATGTTTTTTAAGCATACAAATACAATTTTAAAGAAATCTAAGTAATCCCTTATTTTAAGAAGTTTTGATAAACTAAATTTGATCGTAATAAACATTAACTATCATTATCATCATAAACATATTTATAAAGATACCAAATATCTATTTCTTTAAAAATTATTTAAAAAAAAATTAAAAATTTTCTTATAGCATACTTCATAAAAAAAAATTTATAACATGTTACTACATATTTCAAATATCTATTTGGTAAATATTATTATTATTTATTCATATTATTTAAATGTATTTGTTTTTCCTAGAAAAAAAAAAATATATTAAAAAGAAATGAATATACATATTATAGTCCATATCAATTGGTTCTTTCACTGAATCTTCCTATACCATTGCTTGCAAAAATCAAGACTTGTCAAAATTTTCTGACATGCACAAAACTACACACAAAAAAGTTCAAAAACATTTACTTTTCTCTCCTCATGGCCCTACAATATGAAATCCATTTCTCCAATATCCTCTCCTTCCATGAACTCATAATAGCCAAAAATCACCTATAGGGAGTTGTAATTCTTCTTTGGAGAGTGAGTCAGTTTAATCATTTAGTTTCAAGAGTATATGGTTGAAGGAAAAACATTCAAAGTATTGAAAAGAGAGTTTGATTTCTCTAAGGAGAGACTCAAGTCTAGTATCTTGAACCCTTATCCTTTTCCTTTCCCATTCAATGGCCATCTTGGAGTGCCCCATCACTTTCAATTTATTCACATATTTTTTGATTGTTGCTTCCAGGGTCCAAAGGGATATAAAATTTTCTCTATTATCTATGTGCATTATTGGTGCATAGAGGATATGAATGTAATGGTTATTCTCTTGATGAAGGACTACACCCATTCCACAAACCAGAGGATTCACTTGGAAGGCACCGTAAAAAAAAAAACAAGGTATTTCGAAGTCAAGGGGAGGCATCAACGAAACTTCGGGGTTCTTTGTTTTAACTTCATATTTAAAATATTCTTCCATTATCAAAGTAGTTTATGTTGTAACTTCAGGCAGAATAAGATTATTATTAAAGAAACTTTTGTTTTTGGCCCACCATATATTGGAAACCATAATGATAGGGAAACCAGAATAGAGATGGTTTGTGTTGTCCTCTATCCATTCTTTGAAGCATTCTTCAATGGAAGGCTTGTTCCATGAATCCCTCAATTGCATGTTAATATTGATCCTTGTCCATACCTAGGCTTCATAGGTACAATAAAGAAAGATATGTGAGACAAGTTCTTCTTGAGAAAACATAAAGGACATCGACTAGGACCACACCATCCCCTCTTAATGCCATTGTCCCAAGTTAGTAATTTGTTATTTATGGAAAGACATAATGCATTTTTTCATTTTATTGGAGAGGTAATATTCCAGATTAGTTTCCACCACCATTTGACCTCTCCTACATTCATGAATTCTCATTTGACCTTGTAACCTAGTTTTGAAGTAAAGGAACCCGACTTCAAGTTATTAGACTAGACCAACAAATCATAAATGTTATCATCAAGGGATATGAATATTGTAACAAAGAGACCGACATAGTTGCTCCAATCCAAATCCTCCTATCATCTCAACCATATATTCTTCGCCTATAACCAATCCTCTCTACCTCTGGAGACAAGATTCATTAACTTAACTCCATACAACCAAATTAAATTTTATTTTCTAAGGGAATATATTAGAGCAACAAAGAGCTGAAAGGAGTTTCCAACTTTGATCCATGGATCTTTGCCAAGTTGGAAATATTTTCCATTTTCAATTTTCCACACCACATATTCTTCGACTAAAGGAAAGGATTGCACCAAATCCTTCCACACTATAGATTCTCACATTTATTTCTGAGGTTCCCTGATCCATTCCTTGACCAATTTTCCAGGGACATATTTGGATTGGAGTTCTCTACACCACAGAGAGGACCCTACGATCATTCTCCAAAAATGATATCCTGAGAGGAATTGAGTGAAGATATTGATATATTTTAACACCCATCCCCTTATCACCTTTAGGTTTGAAATAGAATACCAATTGGATATATTGGTCCCCTTTAGGCCGCCCTGACTAGCCCACAAGCAATGACAACTAATTTTTCATATCCTATTTAGAATTCCTTTCAGAATCACAATGATAGACACCCAATAAACATGAATAATTTCAAGAATCAACTTAAATAAGAGCAATCCCCCCCCCCCACATGACAACAATGTGTTCACCCAAACTGAGATACATGCTTCGATTTGTTTTATAATCTAGGTCCAATCCAAGATTTTGTACTTGTCAGGATTTAATAAAAAACCTAGAGACATAAATCCTTCATCCATTTGTCATAGAGGGGAAGGAATTAGTCTCATCAATTGTTTGAGTTATTCTTCATACCAATTGTGGAAGATAACCAAAGACTTATCAAATTGCATCTCCATGCATGTGTATGAGAAGCATAACTCTAACAGATTTTTGAACTATGATATTATGCCTATTGAACCTTGAATACAACCAAAGATGGCATTGAGAAAAAGGATATGGGAAATATATTCACTCTCTATGACATTAAAACCAGGTATTCTTTGTTTCTCTTTAGATTCCTTGATTAATCTACTCATAGAATATGATATAATAATAAATAGAAATGGTGAGAGAGGACAACCTTGTCTTAAGCCTTTGGAGGCTCTGAAGAAGCTAGAGGGAGAACCATTGATAAGAATTGCAAAAGAGGTAGATTCAATGCAACCCATAATCTAGTTGAATGTTGAAATAGACATCCCCATTTGAATAAGAGTGAGTTGAAGGAAGGTCTAGTTTACCCTGTCATAGGGCTTCAAAAGATTCAATTTGAGCAAAGCAAATTTTTCCTCCGACTAGTTGGCCTAGTGTAAGACCTGTTTCGCTAAGGCCACTACATCATGAATTTGATTATTGATCAAGAAACCACACTATTTATCCCCAATAATTTCAATTAGCAAAGGTTTGAGTCTCATTGCAATATCTTTTAAATTAATTTGTATACTACATTGAAACATGATATGGGCTAAAAGTCCCCAAAGGAAGAGCATTCTTGATTTTTGTGGATAAGATAGAGGAAACTAGAGTTCAAAGACCACAATATATTTTTGGATCTCTCAGATCCCCTTACCATCATAAGAAGATTTGTCTTTATGAAATCGTATAAGTCCCAAAAAAAACTCCATCGTAAAATTGTTTGGCCCTAGACTTTTACCTTTATTCATGGAGGGAAGGGTCGATTGCACTTCTAATTCTAACACTTCCTCTTCTAAAGAATTTTTCATTTCCTCATCAAAGGCCCTCGAAAAAATTGAGACCACTTGCAATATATCCTGAATTGGGAAACCAATTGGGGCTTTGAAAAGATACTAGAAATGTCTCACCCCTGCTTTCTCTTTTCCCCAAAGGAACTAACCATTCTACCATATTCATTCCTAGCATCCATATGGAATTAACATTCTTCCTTAAATTTTCAAAATTATGGAAGTATTTTGTATTGTTATCCCCGACTTTGAGTCATAAAGCTCTACTTTTTACTCTCTAAATCTCTTCCTCTTTCTTTAGAAATGAAACTTTTTCCACTTCCAAATTCTTTAGATCAGTTAATTGGTATTAACTATGTGGTCCTTCATCTATCCTCTGATAGAGAGATTTTATCTTTCCTTTCACTTCCATAATCTTTCCCTAATTGTGATATTTGAATATGGGGATCCATGGTTTGATTTATTTTTTAACCGTTATAAGATTATCCACAAACTATTGCATCAAAGAGAGATAATCCTTTGAATTTAGTTTTTTCCAAGAGTTTTGTACTAGGGCCCATGAATCCTTTTCTTCTAGCCATATAGGGTTAAACTTGAAAGAAGAGAAGGACTACTTTGTCTATGATTTAATTTTGAGAATAATAGGTTTGTGGTACTAAATGCCCCCTTCATTAACCAATGTGTTGACCAAGATGTTTTTTTCAAAAACAGCCTCATAAACCATAAATCTATCCAACCTCTTGGCCATTGCTTCCTTCCTTGTCCTTTGGTTTCTCCATTTAGGGATTAGTTTGAAAGTCTTGTATCCATAAAATGAACATTGGTCATGAGAGACCAAAATAAATCTTTGTGATTATCCACCTTTGCATTTCTCCCCTAGACTTATCTATGATAAAGAGAAAAGTTTAGATCTCCCCCTACCACTAAGAAGGAGTCAGTGAAAGCTCCTGCAAAGACCAAGTCTTCCCAAAAGGGGATTCTATCTACATAGGGGCCATATATATGCATAACTAAGAAAGAAAATACAAGTTCCTTAACCTTCAACTTAAAAAAAATTATTGATCAAAAGGAGGAAGAGGATAGGGATTTGCAGGAGTAGCCCATCGTGTTATCAAACCACCTGGCATCCCATCCACATCCAAGGAAAAAAAATACTAATTCTTTAGCCATGGTTCCAAAAGACTTTTAGCTTTTGACCTTGAGCACATTGTTTCCTGCAATAGAATGATATCTGAATTAAGGCCTTGAATGAGCCTCTTGAGGGATATATTTTTATGGGTTCCCCCCAACCCTCTCACATTGAAGAAAAGAATGATCATTAAGGGTGAGAGGACGGGGCATTCCTTGCTCTAAGGGCCCTAGTAATTGAATATTGTTTACCTTTTAGTCTCTCCAATACATTATTCTCCTTTGCTTTGAGAAAGTGGGACTTCCTTCCCACTAGGTTGGACTAAGGGGGATCAAGAGCTAATCCACCTTGAGGGAGGGTCAAGGCTTTACTTCTTCCTTTGGAACAAAAGTCATATGACTTTCTTTTGGGAGAGGAAGAGAGGTCCAAGGGTTTAAGGGTACCTAAATTAGAGCCTGTATCAACTGAATCAAACTCCTTAGGGAGGGCTACAGGGGCCGAGGAGAGGCAAGAGAAGAAGTGGAAGTGGAATGTATTGGATTTTGAGGAGGGTGAGGGACATGGAGGAAGGGAGGAGGGGAAACTAGAAAAAGAGGAGAAGTAAGAGAAGAGGGGGATTCATACCTGAAATTCTATCACTTGGAGTAGACTTAAATGTCAACCAAGGCTGGTCGTATCTTCTTCTTTTTTAGATATGGATTGGAAAACCTCATATGGAGTCGGAAGGGAATCCTTATCATTTCTTATTCTATCAACCTTGTGCCAAATATTTGAATTTTGTAGAAAAAAAGGCCAAACCTTTTTGCATTGCCCCTGAAACATGGCCAATTTCATGGCATCCATAGCACCTAAATAGGACTTTTCAATAATCCACTTTTTGTCTCCAAACTTTGTCCCTATAAACTAGGTCGAGACTTCCTATCATCTTGTCTCGCATGTCAACTTCAATGTTTATCCATGCCCACCTACTATCTTGTTTTGGAACATGTTCGAGAGGGTTCAAGACCGATAAAATCTCCCAATTTTTCCCTATCACCTTTAAGGCTTCCTTGGACTAGAAGACAAGGTGTAAACCACGTAGAATGTCCCAAATACTTCTTATGGCATTCAAATCTCTCGCTGGGTCGAAATTAGGCATCCACAATTTGATAATCAACCCTGAAGTGCCTCGGTGCCAACTAAAACTTAAAATTGTTACACAATCTTCGTTCGACTTAAAAATGAAACATGACCAACGTCGAACCAGAATACCCTAAGATGGGTCGTCGATTTATATCCAGCCATCGACGAAGGGCTTCAACCCTGACTTCTTTGCTACAGAAGCACCCCACTAGGGTTCTTCCAGAATAATTTTCGACCTCTGCGACAACAATATCCTTTCCCACAACTATTTTTGGGAAAGGAAATCTTGGGTACCGGTCCAGCTGGAAATCTTGCATCAACGTATCTCAAACTAAATCGTCGTAAGAAACTTCGGACTAGAATCCATTCACCGGAGATAGAAAATGACCAGTCTGAGGCCCGATCGAGAGGCATCCTAGGTGCGACGAGACATGAGACCAAGTGTGTAAACCTGAAACCTGAGCTCTAGATCTCCCCCCATATTATTTAAACGTTATTATAAATTCTAAATATTTAATTTTCTTTAGAATATAATTAATTTTTATTTTGCACCAAAAGACGCTTTCTACACAATTTTACAACCTAGTGTGTGAAGTAGTGTGTGAAGGAGTTTAAAAATAACTAAAACAATACAATATTTGTGAGCGAGTTTTAAAAAAACATCAATAACAAAAAAAAAAAAAAATTTCAAAAAATATTAATAAGAAAAAAATAATTTAATTGTGACTTATAAATAAAATATTTATATGTTCATCTATTTTAATTGTTTTATATATATATATATATATATATATATATATATATATATATATATATATAATTGACACGTGGCATTTAAAATGTGAAATTTGGTATCTTTAACTTGAAAAAATATAAAAAAATAAAAATATTTTGAAGTATTGCACCTAGATAAATATTAAATTTTAATTTCAAAACATTAATAATTCAAATGATTTTCATAACTTATTAAGCCACAAATCAATGTTGGTATCACTACATATTAATCGTCGTTATGAACCCAAAGGAACAATTTGGTTGATTTGATCGGGAGATTATTTGTTTAAATAAATAGATAAGTAAAATAAAAGAAAAAAGAAAATAAAAATAAAAATTAAGTATCTTTAAGAATATTTAATGATCAATGTATCTTACAATTGTTTCTTAAAAAATATAAAGAATCAAAATATTCGTAGTTTAATTGTTCTACGTTTTGGCTCTTTTCCGATAAGAAATTGTTTAATCTGCAGATTTGAGTGGTTAATTCTCTGAGTGCCCCAAAAGATTTTGAGCACACTCAATTCATTTATGCATTCATAAATGCCATTTAAACAACAAATAACTATAATTTCATATAGATTTGTGTTGTCGTATTCCGACGAAAAAGATCAAAAAATAGAACAACTAGACAATGACATACAATCATAATAACCACCATATAATCGTTAATATAACCTAATCAATAAGATTAAGATCATAACCCTTATAACATAAGTAATAATGTGTAATCTACAATAAAAACTATATTCTAAAGTATACATAAATCTAGTCAAGGACTTAGAATTAGAGAGAACCAACAATTAACAATCCCATGATAATCATAAGCTCATATAACTGCACTGTTTAAGTAGTAAAGACTAGTGTCAAAATTTGTAACATCTCCGAGTGTTCAATTTGATATTCATGGTCTAAAACCTGAGTGTTCAATTTGATATTCATGGTCTAAAACCTCATGAGAGTTAATGAAAATACACTTGAAAAATTGCCAACATTTTATGTAAAACACTAAGTTTAGAATCTCACTATGAGACAAATAAACCAAAAAAAATTATTTGTTGAATAATATAAATTCAAAATTAATTAAATTAATCCTTAATAAACAAAAAATTTATTTGTAATTCGAGTGCATTCCAAATCATAGAAATTACTAACAATCCAATATACCCAGTGAAAATGTAAAATAATTAGTTATGATCTAGTAAGTTCAGAGACTAAGTCCAATGATTATAAAGTGAACAAAGACGTTCACAAAACTACTCTAAAAAAATGACACATAGAAAACTATGATAATCTAATAAATAAATAAATAAAAAAAGTCCATTAACATCCCACTCTTGTATTTTGTAATTGAAAATATTATGGCTAGCAAGGTAATGGTTAACTTAGATTAATAATGAGTAATTAAGTGAATTACAAATTCATAATAGTAAGTTGGAGATCATCGATCAAATGATCAATGGAATGAAGATTATGGGTTAGTGGCTAAATGGAATGGAGATTATGAGTTACTGGCTAGTAGTTATTGATTTGAGGATTATAAATTATTGAGTTAATATTCAATGAATAAAAATTAATATTAAAAGTTAATGTATTCTTTATTTATTGATTAGTGAGTTTTAAAATAATATTATTATATATAATTAATTTTCAAATTAATTTTTTTTAATTAATAATCATTTCTAAAATATTTATATGTAATTGTGATGATGCATAAATGTAACCATAAAAATTTATGTCAAGGCTCGAAAAGGGAAGGAGTGTTGAATTTCCATGGAGAAAAAACCGAAGGATAAAACCTATTTGTAAGAAATTTGACCTCAAGTGTGTTAAAATTTCTCATGTTGTTGACTCAATTACGTGGACAAAAAATCAATCTTATAGGGAATATACTCTAAAATTGGGTTATAAAGTAAATATAGAAGAATAACAGGGGTGATAAAGGATTTAGTGGTGTTGTTTAATTTGGAAGTTAGAAAAACCTTTAAACGCTAAATTTTTTCTATGTTTAACATTATAAAACAAATAACGACGGATGATTACCTAAAAAGGAATATGCAGGGTTCTAGGAGATAAACAATTGATCACGTGTTTGTACACTTCTTTTTCACTCTCGCTCAACTGATATAAATTATTTAGATAACAAAGGGGAATAATAAATGGGACCAAATATCATTAGTGAAATGTTTTGATTCTCTGATTTTAGATAAA
Source organism: Picea engelmannii (assembly GCA_009831015.1). Lineage (NCBI taxonomy): Eukaryota > Viridiplantae > Streptophyta > Pinopsida > Pinales > Pinaceae > Picea > Picea engelmannii. Next base: position 335,213 of record ML776683.1, on the reverse strand, counting down.
TTTGTGAAAACTATTAGTGCTTTACCTTGCTTTGTTTTATCTGTATTTATTTAACAATAAATAAAATTATTTTACAAGGTATGGAGTTGAATCAAGATTAAGTGGATCATAAAATAAGGAGTGTTTTCTTCAAAAGAAAAATCTGTCGAAAATTTAAGTGAACTTGATATTCACTATGAATAAGCTTGGGGGATTTTTTTATTAAGCTTGTTAGGGTATTCAAAGTTTATGTGGGGTAGGTTTATTCTATTCTATTCTTTATTCAGTTACATAATTTTAAGCTGAAGTTTGTTATTGGAAAAAGTACAAACAATACAGTAGAGTTATTAACAATGTAGTTTTTATTGAAGACAATAATATATGGGTCTAATGGTTAAGAACATGTGTTTCCTCTTAAAAGGTCACAAGTTCAAATCCAGAGGGGGTAGGGTATGTATACCTCCATAAATTCCAAATTGATGGTGGATTAGAAAAAAAAAAAATTTACTCTTTAAAACTATAATGAATCAATTTTTGGAGATTAAGAAGAAGAATTGAGTGGCGACTCTTTACCTATATCTATAAAGAGTTGTGAAGATATAAAGCAATATACTAGAAGTAAGGAAAATCATAAAAAACTTTATAAAATTGATATTTTGAGTCCTATAAAACAACAAGAACAACAAGATGTATACGTAGATTTCATATACAAAATAGAAAATTTAAATATATTTTTCTTGAAAAAAATCATAAATCAATAATTAGTTATGATATAGACCATTTCAACCATGCATAAAGAGGGGTTTTTATCCTTTTAAATAAATAAAAAATCAAATATTTATTTTTCTATTGACAAAGAAAACCATATGTGATAATTGAAATGGTTCTTCATCAAAGTCACAAGTTATTATGTATACGCAATATTTTATTAAGAACCATGCTTTTATCTCACAATGTCCCCTTCAATGGTTTATAAACACCAAAAATAAGTTGATCTCATACTAGATAACAATTCTACCGAGTTCTTCATTTAAAAGACGGGGAACTGAAAATATTTAGGATCATATTCGATAAAAATTTCTAACATAGTTCGTACTATAAATGGTGGCTAACAAAAATATATGGAATTATTAATCGTTTCCACGAAGGAGAGATTATTATTCCCATTTTTTTCGTTAGTTTAGTATGTACAACTTATTTTAGAAAAATCAGGAAGCGTAATCAAGGTTTGAAAAAATTTATTAACCTTTTTTTAATAAGATTTTATATATTGCTATTAGATGAAAGCCCTATTTTTATCATTGAAGAAGATTTCAAAATAAAAATATATATCATAGCAATGCATGTTAGCTAACATATGGATATGTGATGAGTAGGGTCTCCTATCATACGTGACATGTTTTTAATTAATTTAAAAAGTTTCATTGTGGTTGGTGGTGAGTTGGATTGTAAGTGGCTAATTACCAATTACTAGTTTATGGTTTCTAGTATACATGTCTATGTGAGAAGATTGTTTTTCACTTTTGAAAATGTATAAGTTATTTAGTCAACACAAGCTCAGATTTTCTAGAAAAGAATTTGAATTTGTTGTCACAAAAACTATTTTAGAACTTGGAAATATTCTTAAAATCTATTTATAGGATACATTTATAGAAATTAAAGATCGCATGTCATTCAACTATGAATGACTTATCGTTGAAAGTTGATTATTTGACAAATCAAGATTTTGAAGCAACTTTAAATTACCTAGGTTAGGTAAGACCCCTATGCTCAAAATGTCGTTGGTGATATTTAGAACCCACGAAAGATTACATAAATTTACTAGAGATGGGGGAATATGACCTTCATTCTTGTTCTCACCTAGATATAGTTTATTAACTCTCGAAGAATAGAGATAGAGTATGGTATTTGGTTTGAAATGTGTTTCCTTGATAATTTAAATCTTGCAACTTTGTCAAACTGAAAAGAGGTAGTGGAATATTTCCCATAACTGAATTTATGTTAAGGTCCAACTTGAATATCTTGGAGCAATTCCCAATCTCATACGTTATATTTTGCATGAGTTTGTTTGATGAAAGAATCAAAATATTGAGCTATGAGACTTTGCCAAGCTCAGATGGTATGGATCTTGAGAAGTGATTGTATGACATATATAACAAAGTTACATTTCTCCAAAGACTAATATTGGGTGGTATGGTCTCTTCCAAGGCATTCATTTTCATGTCCAAATAAAAAATACTTGTGTTCATAGTTAAATTGTTCTGTATTATTCCACTCAAACGATTATTTCCCATAGTCACTATTTGTAAGGAAGGGAAAAATCCAACCTCATGTGGAAATGTTCCTTCTAAAAGGATGCTCCCAACGCCTAACACTCTTAGAATCCCTCCTACATAGAGATGCAAGGTATTGTGCCATTCACATGATTCCTCATCAATTCATATACTATCAATTATCTCTCCATATGAAGCTCATGTAGGACTTCTCCAAATGAATATTTTTCTAGTAGACTTACGGGATGTAAATGTTATGGGCTTGCAATCAAAAATATTATTTTTCTACTTAAATTATTATTGTATAAGATAATCTCCTGAAGGATTAGGTTACCAATTTCCTTCATAATCAATCGTACCAAGAAATTATTGAACAAATGAAGTGTTTTTAGATTCCCCAATAAGCTAATCTCTAGAGGGATAACATGATGCAAAAATTGTTATAGAGTTAGAAATCAAGTAACAAAGTACAATTTCCAAGATCAATAGGGATTTCCCTTATAATTCTATTGTTGTACATGTGAAACAAGCCAAGTTGTTGTAAAAACATATTGAAGAGGGCATGGAGCCAACTATCTTGTTTTATGAAAGAGAGAGGGTCGTGATTACTCCCTCTTCCAATTCCTCAATTTCTTGGTCCCTATCCTCTTCTTTTCATTCACAATATGCATCAAAAGATTCAATGGAAAATTTTGAGTGACCTGTGAATCCTTCATAAATTACTATAAATAATTTCCTTCAAAAGTCTCCCCAACATATATGAAACAAAAAGGGGGAGTGTTTCCCCTTCTTTACAACTACTAATGTTAGGAAATAATTATTTTATTGGTTCCATAGGTTTGTGAAAAGGGACTGAAGTTCCTCTCAATGTTGTTGAGATGGATACATCACTATTTAGACTCTTTTAATTCAATGTTCCCAAAATTTAGCCTAAATATAATTGCTACTTGTGAAGGAAATCTAGTTAGTCATATTGAAGTTATGATTAATTCTTGTATAGAAGACAACAAATCACCTTGTCCTATCATGTCAAAAAAGAGTAATAGTTGTCAACTAACACAAAAAAATGTTGTATAATTAGCCCAAGATGGTAAGCATAGACATGCTTGATGCATATGATCTTGATTCTAGTTCAATTTTCCTTATTTTAGTATGTAGCCATGGACATGATTATCTACTATATTTGGAAGAAGTCTATTTCTAGGTGGTTTGTGATTTCATCGTTGATAGAAAAAAAGAAGCATGTCAACAACAACAATGATAAGGGAGAAATAAAAAAAGTGTATTGGACACAAATTGGACAAAACATACTTGAGTGAATATATTTAGAGAAGCATACTCCGATGAAGGTATGGAAAAACATTCTCAAAATCTACTTAGTATTTGCAATGTTTCATTGCCTTTGATTGTTGAAAGTTAGACATTTAGTTCTTTGTAACAATTTAAGATGTTATTTAAAATAATTTTGTTTTGATTGGTTAGACATTTTCCAATTCTCTATTACTATCGAAGAAATACTCTACTTTCACATATAATATCACATGTTGGTGTCTTCCATTCCCGCTGCATTAAAAAGAATGAACTTCTATTCATAATATGTTATTTCTTGACTCACATCATTCTATTAAGAAGCATCATTATATTGAGAAAAATAAAGAGCTTCACAAATTTAAGGAAATAAATAGTTGAAAAGGTAAATTGCAATTTTTTTTTTTGTTTTTGGTCAAAAGTGACATCATTTATTAATTTTTTTTTATAATGTTAGGTTAGGTTAGGTTGTCATTAAGGGAGGATAGACTATCATGCCTCCTTATCCTATTGTGTCACCTTTGTAAATCCTTCAATCCTGTCTGAAGTTGCTCTTAAGGGAGGATATTGGGATATTTATACACCTAGGATTTAGTTAAGGTTAACATGGGCTAATGTGTCTTTACATAAAAGTGTGTTTCTTTAGTATGCATTTCTATTTAAAGAATATGATGGTTACAATATGTTCTAGACATAAAGTTATCTGACCTCTCATATTATCTTCAGTACTAACCACTATTGATTTATGGATTAACACCCGATTAGTCCATAATTTTGATTTAAAGAGCATGGAGAGTATTTTGCTAAAGATCAATTATGAGAAAATCTCTTGTAAAATATTTTTCTTTTGCATGGGTTGTTTCCCTCTTTGAGGATTTTAACCATGTAATACACCAATGTACTGATATTTGATATAGTTGTGTGAGAATTATCATAAGGTGTTTTTCCTATGTGGAAACATGTTTTTTCAAACAATATTTGAGCGACAAAACATGCATTTGGGAACCCTTGAGATGGTCATGGGAGGAAACCTAGGCGTCAAGCCCTTAAGATAGCTTATGGGAATCCACAATTAATAAGTACTCCTTAAATCACCACACATGAACTCATGAGGGTATATTTAGTCTCTAAGTGGGTGTATGAGTACCATTAAGAGGTTTTGATAACTAACTATGGGTTTCACAGCCTTGAACACAGTCAAGGGATGAAACTCAAGCCTTAGGCCCTAAAGGGAGGTTCTAGGAATATATGGATAATAAAATGCATCAAACCATCACACATGATCTATCAAGGGTATTAGTGGAACATGCAAATTGATTTAATAAATGTGGGTTCCAGGGAAAGACAAAGTCTTTCCTTCCTTCCTATAATCCTATAAATAAATCTTTCAATCCCAATCATGTATCCTTTCCCCAATTCCTAATGAATAGATTATCACATGTGAGTCCCAATTTAATAATCCTTTTCCTTCATTAATTAATTCCATTTGCTAGTATGAGTTAATAAATCATATATTCTATCTTGAACCCTATAATATTAATGATTGACAAGAATGAGAGCTTCCTTAGGGAGGTCATTTCATGGGAGCTTTGGCCTTTGAGTGGGGATATGGGTATCATTAGGACTTTTTGAGCATCAGGTATGATTCATAGGGTCCTATACGTGGTTGGATGACGAAATCTAGACCTTGGGCCATAAAAGAAGGTTTTAGGCATCCATGGCCAAGATTAATGCCTAAGACCAACACAAGTGACCAAAAATGACCTATTTACTTAATCCTTGGCCTCCAAGTGTGGATGTGTCTACCACTAGGAGTTTTCAAGAGAAATAAGTATGGGAATCAAGGCCCTCTACATGGTTGTGAGACTTGGGACTTAGACTCAAAAGGAATCTTTTAAGTCTTAAGGTCCTTGAACAACTCCTTGAAACATCACACACAAACTCTATAAGAGTTTTTTAGCCTCTGAGTTAGGATAATGATGCCATGTATAAGGTTTAGAGAATTGAGTAAGGGTCACCAAGAATTTGACATGGTTAGGGGAGGAAATTTTGGATTTAGTTACTAAATATTTTTCTACATATCAAAGTCGAAAATGATTTCTCAAATTGCATTAGAAGACTTCTTGAGAAAATCTTCAAAATTAATAGGGATATGGGCCCATTAAAATATTTTTAACTCTAAGTATAATCTTGGGGCTTTAACCATGTTCGAGGGATGAAACTTGAGCCACAATATCTAAAGGTGTAGTTTATAGCTCAAGGGAGATAAAAGAGGCTTTAACACCACACAAAAGATCTCCATATAATAGTTGGACTCTAATAGGCATATGTGTAGTTTAAATTGGTTATGATCATAAAATATGTTATAACTAAATTGGGGATTATATCCAATATTTAATTGTCCCCGAGGTGTAGGACAATTGGTGATGGAGTGTGTTGTTAAGCCACTCCGTGATGTTAAAGTCACCGGTTCGAAACCTGCGGGGACAAAAAATCCAACCATGTTAAGGGTTGGTGTGGCTGAGGCCCTGAGTCGCGGTTTCTCAAGCCAAGTCGCGGTTTCTCAAGCCACAGATTAATCGCGTAGCCAACACGTCCCGCACAAATTAACAAACAAAAAAAAATATCGAATATTTAATTATTTATAGAAATAACTCACTAATATAACAAAGACTTTGTATAATACTATGATAATATCGATAAAACAAAACATTTTCTAAAGATTGATTATCACATTTTTTAAAGGTAATATTTCGAAGTCAATTAAACATGAAAGATAAATACAAAGTTTAAGTTGAATTTAATAAAAATACTCTAATGTTTTGGTGTACGAAAAACTAGTTCTAGAGCATTGAGCTTCCAAAAATGTGTATGCCTTTTGAGCTTCCACCATGGTTTGAAATTTGAAAATCAATGAAAAATGGAAATTTCAATTTAATGATAATGGATTTATGTTTTCAAATATGTTTATTATTTATTTTCTATTTTTTGTTTTAAATTTAAGTTTAAAATAATCAACTGAAAATTTCAATTTAATGATAATGGATTTATGTTTTTAAATATGTTTATTATTTATTTTCTGTTTTCTGTTTTAAATTTAACTTTAAAATAATCAACTTAATAATATAAGTGGAATAAATCATATTAATGTTTTTAGTAAACTATATTGATAGGAAAATATTTATGGTGATGTTTTTTTAGTATAGAAATAAAATTTAAATAAATTCAAGTAATCCCTTACCTTAAAAAGATTTGATAAACTAAATTTAATTTTAATAAACATTAACTATCATTATCATCATAAACATATTTATACAGATACCAACTATCTATTTTTTAAGTATTATTTAAAAAAAAAAAAAAAAAAATCTTATAACATATTTCGTAAAAAAATAAATTATAACATATTGTAGTCCATATAAATTGGTTCTTTCATTGAATCTGCCTATACTCTTGGAACCAAGAGTTGTCACTTTTTTTGTCATTAAAAAACCTCTACAAAATTTTTTTCAAAAACATTTAATTTTCTCTCCTCATGGCCCTACAATATGAACTCCATTTCTTCAATATCCTCTCCTTCCATGAACTCATAATAGCCAAAAGCAACTACAGGGAACTTCCCTGTAATTCTTCTTGCAAGAGCGATTCAACTTAATCATTTAGTTCCCAAGGAATATGGTTTAAGGAAAACCATTCAAAAGATTTAAAAGAGAGTTTGATGTCTCTAAGGAAAGACTCAAGTCTAATATCTTGAACCCTTATCTTTTTCCTTTCTCATTTGAAGACCAACTTGGAGTCCCCGATCACTCGCAATTTCTTCACGTCTTTTTTGACTGTTGCTTCGCAATTTATTATTTGTGCCCATTCCTCGTACATAGGGGATATTGTTAGATTCATAATAAAGAAAATAGCAAAAACATAATGTAAATAAATGAAGCAGTCAGGAAACCATGATGAACAGAGATAAATAAACAAAGGCAGAAAAGGCATACTCTATTCATCGACGCTTCTATAAATAATCATGTACAGAGATGTGCATATATAATACAAAAGACCATAACTGTCATGTAACTGAATAACAGTTATGTTAACTTAACTATCCAACTAACTTATGATTAGTGTTTTAACATCCCCCCTTAATCATAAGTTCGTTATTGCCTGAAAAACTGCCACTACTTGACAATCACATGTGTCAAGCGAATATTCAGAAAGCTCGTTGAAGATGCTATCTGAAATCTGAAAAGAAAATAGCAGAAGTTGATGTCTTCTACTAAATTGGTGGTTTAAGGTTGACCACAAACTCATCTGGTGGTTACAGGATGACCACAAACCAATCTGGTGGTTTCGGGATGACCACGAACCGAATGTCTAGCAGAAGCTGATGTCTTCTACTAAATGGCATGGTTTTAAGTTGACCATAAACTAACAAGAGCTCAAGGCTCAAAAATCTGAAAATATAACAAGCATAACTTCATGTCTTCTGCTCAATTGGTGGTTTTAAGCTGACCACAAACCATAACAACAACAATATATTCAAGAACAAGATTGCATACCAAGAACTAGGTTGCATACTTGATCATCTGTTCACAGGCTCTAAATCAAACTTGGAACCTGACTCAAAATCAAACTTGGAACCTGACTCAACTAGATTTCCCCCCTGTCACGGACAAGTGGTTCCAATTCCCTTGACCGTCATTCGCAAGTATGGCCAATAAGAGATCCAACACATCGAACTGTCTTCTGGCGGAGTCTGAAGACTCGATATTCAACTCAGAAGACTACATCAACTGGGCCCCGATCATACCCTAAATCATCAAATCTTGAAAAACATTTATGTCCATCAACTGTAGAAATATCTCCAATCAAGTATGACTGTACTTGTGTATAAATTCGGTGATAAGACTGCTCCAATAATTTGGCTTCCAAACGCCAACGCCAATTCCCTAACCATTCAAAATGAAGTTGTTTTCGCTTGCGCCTTTGGCACCTTACTGAGGGATGATTTGTCTTCCCACAAAATTTGCATGGGTGAAGATCAAAACAGTTTGACTTATCATGGCCAAACCGATGACAGTGTCTTTGGCACCTTACTGAGGGATGATTTGTCTTCCCACAAAATTTGCATGGGTGAAGATCAAAACAGTTTGACTTATCATGGCCAAACCGATGACAGTGTTTGCACTGTATGGGTTCTTTATTCGACCGATTATCGACATCATCATCGGCTATATCCTGTACCTGTTCTTTACCAATATGCTCTGTTGTCTTGTCATCATTCAAAAAAACTCCATGCACTGTCTTGTCATCATTCAAAAAACCTCCATGCACAAAACAAGCAGGTTCACTATAATCAGGAATATGAAAAATGTTGGTAGCATCATTTTTTTCTGACATAGGGACTTCATCTAACTGATCTTCATCATGTTGTTTATGGCTTTCACTACTAGTCAACTGAGCGTCTTCATTCTCATCTTTGATGTCATTAAAATCACATTGTTGGTGTCGAAGCAAACTTAACTCATCAGACAACAACTTGTTTTGATATTTCAACATATCAATCTTCTTGTGTGTTACTTGTTTATTGCAATTGTAGATTCTGTAGTTGAGTTAATTAATGTGCGCAATATTGTAAATAGTTCTTCAATTCTTTCCATTATGCAGAATGTGGAAGAGAAATGACCAATGACTTAGAAATGCACACAAAGATTATAGGACAAACCCCCTTATTCAATTTCGGGTGGATCTACAAATAAGACCAAATACAATTTTACAAATGCAATTTGTTAACCCCCCCCTTTTTTTTTTACAACTACCTTATAACTCCATCCTTATAACTCCATTACAAAAAATCATACTGACAAAATCTCTTAACAACAATATTTCTTATAACTCCTCGACCAAAAGAAACCCTTATAACTTATAAAACTCCTCCATAAAATTTTCAATCTTTTTATACTTTATGCTTCATATAGTAAATTCTTTCTAAATCCCCTCACACCAAACCTTTTACCTTTTGTAAAATATTGATTTCCCCTTAATCAAAGAATATATCTCATAAAAATACTCTAGGCTTAGTTTTAGAATTTTCCATTACTTACTCAATACTGAAATCACATGCATATGTCCTGAGGTGGTTCTCTACTCTTCAAACTGCAATTAAATCTCCAAATTGCAAGTGGCTTGTTCCATTATTGGCCAGATCGAATGTGCAATCCATTCGCCAGGTTCAAGGATGCTTATTTAACAACTGCTCTGTCACGGAGGTTGGATGACTTCTCAACTTCCAAAAACTGGCGGCTCTCTTCAACCGAATCGGCAGGCAAACAGACGGAGGGTTCTTTTCACCAAAGCCATGAATTCAAGATCAATTATTTGCTTCAATTCCCAGGTCGAGGGTTCGGGTTCACGATTGAGAAGGGTTCTCCCTTCTGCATTACAAATAGCAGAGGTTCTTATGGAAAAAAAACTGCTTGATATCTTTTCCAAAACATTTGTCAGAGAAGGTGTTGTTCACGCTGTAGACACACTGATATTATCAAACCAGTTCACGTTGTAGACACGCTCCTAAACCCAGACGTAATATGCGACGTACTGGTGGATCAAACCGTGAAGAAAACAGAATGGAATAGGACGACTCAGGCTCACCTAGAATGTTCCTTGGCAGAGCTTCTCAAAGATCAGTCGATGTTGACTCCGGTAAATTGAACCCGCGACCTTCTGTGAGGTTTTGGATGCCCACTGTCTCCGTTGCAGGTTTGAAACACACGGGCCACTTCTTAAAGCTCCCCTAAACGATGTGAACTCCAAGAATATTACATTCTTTGCTTTAATTTTATGGGAGCCGTTATAACCTTAACGCACTACTTCTCTGTGTAGCAAATATGCTTCCAAATATGCTTCCGATATCACATGGTTTATTCTCCGTCCATGTATGTTCTTCTTCAACAAAATCTCTCTTCCAACACAGCGATGGTTCTTTCCTTTCTTCTGCGTTTGGATTCTTCCGCAATTTGCTACTGCAATCATGGATCAATTCTCAGGAAACCTGGTAACCTTTCTTGGAGATAGATCTGATCTCTTCACCAAGGCATGCAATATTTTCTGGTGGATCTTGGACGAATCGGAAACTCTCACTCCTCTAAGTATCACAGGCCATAGGCATCACAATGCTATGATACCACTGTTAGATTCATAATAAAGAAAATAGCAAAAACATAATGTAAATAAATGAAGCAGTCAGGAAACCATGATGAACAGAGATAAATAAACAAAGGCAGAAAAGGCATACTCTATTCATCGACGCTTCTGTAAATAATCATGTACAGAGATGTACATATATAATACAAAAGACCATAACTGTCATGTAACTGAATAACAGTTATGTTAACTTAACTATCCAACTAACTTATGATTAGTATTTTAACAGATGTGAATGTAATGGTTCTTCTTTAGATGAAAGAATACACCCATCCCACAAAATGGAGGATGCCCTTGACAAGCACCGTAAAAAACTTCGACATTCTTTGAGATTTCGAAGTCAATCGCATCACCAGAACTTCGACATTCTTTGTTTTCACTTCATCTTTAAAATATTCTGCCATTCTCAATGTAGTTTATGTTCTAAGTTCGGGAAGAATAATATTATTTTTATAAACTTATGTTTCTATCACACCAAATATTCGAAACCATAATGCTAGGGAAACCAGAATAGATACGGTTTGCGCTTTCCTCCATACATTATTTGAAGCATTCTTCAATGGAAGGCTTGTTCGAAGCATCCCTAAATTGCATCTTGACATTGATCCTTGTCCATACCTAGGTTACTTAAGCACAATACATAAATTTATGTGAGAAAAATTATGCTTGAGAAAGATATAAAATACATCGACTAGGACCACACCATCCCCTCTTAACTCCATTTTTCTAAGTTAGTAATTTGTTATTTATGGCAACCCAAAATTCATTTTTGCATTTTAGTGGAGAGGTAATATTCCATATTAGATTCCACCACCATTTTACCTCTCCTATATGCATTACTTCTCGTTTGACCTTGTAACTTAGTGTTGAATTAAAGGAACTCGACTTCGCGTTCTTAGACCAGACCAACACATCAGAAATGTTCTTGTCAAGGGATATGAAGTAACTTTGGTGTTAACACATTTTATTTAAAAAATATTAATAAGAATTAAATATTTTAATATCAATTCAATTTAAATCTTAAAACATTTGAATGGAAGGAGATGTTCAATTCCAGACATCAAATAATTCCAAATGTTAAATTCTTTCCATTTTAAACATGAAATTAAGAAGTAACACATAATATATATATTGCATCTAAACTAATTTTATGATCAAAATTAAAATAGATGTACACTGATTTAAAATCAAATTATATCTCATCAAAACCTTATAACATCAATTTAACACAAAAATTTAAGTCTTTTATTTCTCTTTTATTTGAATCGAGTTAATGACGATTTCATACAGTTCAGTTTTCATGATGACAAGACATTCTGCTATTCCAAATTGAGCGTCTTATTTAAATGTTATAGGTTTTCAGAGGTCTTCAAGCTGCGATTAGATAGAGATTAATCTCCATGTTGATCAACCAGTCACCTTAATTAAATATATATAATTAATTAATTATATATATATATATAAAATTAATGATTTAGAGTTTTTTTATTTTTTTATTATAATGATCCAGTTTGATTTGGACCTTTTGGATGGTCAATTTTGTTCTAATGTATAGAAACAATTATTTTCTCGTTACCTTTTATACTATATAGGCTGTATAGATTGAAATAATTCTCGTTAGGGAAAATGTACTCAGAAAAATGGTAGCGGCTGCGGCGCGCTCTCTCTATATATTAAAACAGTCAGTCAACAAAGACGGATCAAGAGTTAAGTCGAAACGTTGACGATAGAAGCGAAAACGCAAACGAGAAATTACCCAGAAAATCCACAACATTGATGTGTTTGAGAGAGATTTCATTGTCCAAACTGATAGAGTGCCATTTTACAGAAAATCTGATTATATCTTCTTCCAATCTGATGTCATAATTCAGGAGATCTAAAGTGAATAATCATGGAATAATTTATAAACTTAATCTGAATCAACAACTATAACGTGCGGCGCCGACGGTGTCCATCACCATGTTGTGGCAGGCTGAAGGAGCCGAGGGAGTATAACCGCTCTTAGGAAGCTTATCATCCAGTAACTCTATATTAAAGGCGGGTGCCTTATTGGCTTCTTCGATAAAAACTTCAGAGATATTATTTGTATTGGAGATGTCGTTAATTTCGGAGTCAGCAGTGGCTTCGTGGAGGAAATTAGGCCTTGAGCTTGCGATTGGAAATGGAGTAAAGATTAGCAAAGTGCATATGATGATGCTATAAACCACCCTGGCCGCCATGTTATTCAATAAACTTAAACGCCTCCACTTCAATGGAATGGACAATACAAACGAAATACACTCTATCCTCGGAAGGACAATAAAGGGATGAATGAAAATGTTTATGGAGTTAAATGTAACGAGATTGGCTGGCGGGGAAAATAACTCAGAGATGAAGTTATCAGTGAATGATTCTAAAGACGGCAAATGAAGCTCTATTTATAAGTGCCTCAAAGCCATATTTTGACGAATTTGCAGATGGTAAGTCCAACATATGTGATGTCAATGATATCAGCGCGTTCTTTGCTTTGAACGATTTTGTTCAGTTTGACTTGGCTGTATTAAACACAAACACAATATTTATTATTGACTCGACGAGGCCTTTTGATTTTGAAGAAATCAAAAGCCGGGCCTATTAAATCCATAATTGAAAATATCGTTTATCATAATTCTTTTTTTAATAAGATGAAGGCAACCCATCGAAACGAACTTAAAGAAACCAACTTAGGATGCCGCAGAGCCGTTCTCCATCTTTCTCACACATATTCCTAGAGATATTATTCATCCGTATCTCTGCTATGGGTTTGCATGTTTTTTCGATAGGCGGTAGATGGGTTACCGCCAACAACTATTTCTTAGAACATAAAGTTTCCAAATTACGAGAAGATAAGCAGTGTGTTGCTGTTAACATGAAAGTCCACAACCAAATAAGACAGTCTCCCTCGCTTGGTGACTCCCCTAAAACCATAATTTGCCCGTGTAAAGATATTTGAGCCGTCCCTAATTTTTGATAAATTACAACAATTTTTTATCAATTAATTTTTTATAAATTAAAACAACTTTTTATCAATTAAATTTAAATTAGTAAATATATGTTTTTCCTTTAAAGCTTAAAGGGTTCAAAATTAACCTGATAAAAACTGTAAATGTGTTTTTAATATTTGGCCAGATCTGAGGCTTCAATGGTATGTGCCCCATTAAATGTAATCCCCTGTGTTTCCAAAACATAACCCTTATCAAGTCACAAATTGTTACTGATACAGGCTGCAAATTCTAACTACACACCATTTTACTTAAAAATTAAGAGATATCACGATGATACAATAAATTCATATGAGTAAATTCATATGAGTTGTATTTTCAAAAAGGAAATCATGTAGCTTTAATTTAAATTTGAGGATATTTTCTTGAAATCTTGTAAGAAATTGTTGGATCTGCAGATTTGAGTAGTTAATTTTGTATAATCTAAATGCCTTCAAAAATTTTCAGCATGCTGAATCTATTTCCACATTCAAAAATACAATTTAAATAATAGAAAATTGTAATTTCATACAAATTTATATAACCCCATTCCAACTAAAAAACAAAATTCAAAACAATTAAACAATACCTTATCATAACTTATTATTTCATCAATATAACTAAAAATCTCAATCATATCTTTATTATAACTTAACCTTTATTATTTCATGAGGATACCCAATGGTGTTAATTAAAATTTGCAATAATCCAGTAATGAAAAACAATTCGATCCACCACGTAGGTATAATATATTTACGTTTAGCTGTATATATGAGAGATATTTATCCAAAATATAAAGCACTGTAATGTTCACCTTCGAGGAGGTATGACTTCTAATTGCAAACTTAGTTCTAAAGAGAAACTTTTAATAATGAAATATATAATAATTTTTATTAAAACAAGTGCAACAAAGTTGCATATATTATATATTGATTTTTAAAATTTTATTTAATATTATATATAGTTAACAAGTGTTGTATGGCAGCATAGTTCCTCTGAAGTAATAAACTAAGTTGTCATCTTGTAATTATATTTGAATTTAAGGTTCTATCACAAACTATCCTTGTATGTAAAATGTAAGGAGGGAAAGCACATGTCGTAATAGAGCTTTTATACTGGGCAGGGAAAAAAAAAACCTAATCGTGCAATTCATCTTTAAAAAAAAAATACAAAATTCAATAAAACAATATTAAACATTGGAAAACACCATAAATTTGCACTCAACATGTTAACTAATATGTAGTTACGAAAATGATTTAATTTTTTTTTAAGATTACAAAAATCCAATCAAACAATGTTAAACATTAGAAAACACCATAAATTTGTAGTCAACATGTTAACTAATATGTAGTCAATGGGAAAACCCATCACCATAATCTCCTTGCACTGAAAATGAGTTCAGTTGGATAATTTCTTTGTCTTTCCCTTTTTGCAAAGTATCTCAAATGTCATTTTTTTCCTATTTGTGACCAAAATGCGCGAAGTACCATGTCACTCCGGGGTTGTAGAACTAAGCATTTGAGAGAAAAGGAATCAATCTGTTGTCGACACGAGTCATAAAACTGTCACAAATACGTCCTGTCCATCAGTCAGGGGACATGGCACACATATAGACCATGACAGGTGGCACTCATTTAAAGCATGTCTTGTGTTCGTCATCTATACTGTTTTAGGTGACATGTGACACATATTCTTTATATGACAAGTCACCCTTTTGACATGTATTATAGCTCATTTGTAGACTCGTTTAAAGATTATCGCATCAAATTGTCTTTAGGACATTGGAACTTCGTAGATTCGGGGTTTTGTTTTTGTTTAGATGCATTCAAACTACCCAAGCACGAAGTCCCGAAGTCACCGTTGAAGGTTTTATTTTAGAATTCAGACAAACTCATAATGCGGAGAACAAGAGAGAGTTTTGATCAAATTTAATGGAATTCATCAACATATTGTATTGTAGGGGCCTTATTAATACATAACGATCATTGATTTATTTAATTGAAAAGTAATTCCCTAAGTTTTTTTGGTCAATTTTTAATTTTTAAGAGGTAAAAAAAAAAGATCTTAAAATTCAAAATCTTAAAATCCTAAAGTGTTATAAGAGTTTCAATTATCTAACAAGATGAAGAAGATATTCTAATATTGGGCACTCGGGATGTCATCCTTAGACATATTAGTCAATTGTTCATTTTTACAAGACGAGGTTCAGATGTGAAAATGGTGATGGAAGATACTCTGGAAAACCCAAAGTCCAGAATAAAAATAACACATATATGTGGTTTCAGATCAATGGAACCTGCACATTTGGAGTTTCAAAATCGAGAAGGTTTAAAGAACAAGTGACAAATTAAGGTGTATTTACAAGGATCATTGATTTTTGGCAAATTGGAAATTAATTGTGGGCTATAAATTTATCCAAATACTCGTTTTGTCTTTTGTTTGTATCATTAAAAAAAGTGTGAGCAAATGAAAACACAAATTATGACTTGATTTTTGGCTCTAGCTATGCAGAGTTGATTTATAAGCCTTATTGATGTTTGGTCTTTTGTTGATGCTTGAATCCGTCAGGACCGAAACAAAAACCTCATGAAGATGAAAATCCTCCTGTGTTTTTATAGTGGTACTCCTCTATCTGAGATTTATAAAATGTGGGACCTTTAAAGAAGTGTTTCAAATGAAAGTAAAATAGATATAATAGAAAATGGAAAATGTTTTATAATTTTCTTGTAGAAAGATAATTTCGTTGAATGGACCACGAGATGCACACATTCATATATGTAAAATAAATAAATAGAACTTCCTCACATCCATCATAGAGGGAATAATGATATTTGATCACATAAACATTAAACAGAAATGATGCACATGCACAAGAGAACTTTGACAGTGTGGTATATGGGCAACTAAAAAATGATAATGATAGAACAACCTCAAATATTTTATATTCAGATAAACTATGTTACAAAATACAATCGATATTATTCCCAAAATAGCTCTCTTGGAATTTCTAAAAAATATATAGTTGTGTACACGTTCTCTTAAATTTAAATGTGTTTGTCATAATGAATGGGATTGGGGCTCCCGTGAAACATAAAGAAAATATGTATAAGAATGAAGCTTGTAGAAAGAAAAAAGTGGGTGGTGTAAGACAACAAAACCTGGAAGAAGAAAGAGAAAATTGGAAGTCCTCCGTTAAACCATTCTATTTAAATTGGTAGAGATATTGGATGAAGAGATTGACAAAAAAAAAGATTGTGATCAATATGAACTTACTATGATGGTATCTCATGCCTTGTCATTTACTTGTTGATGTACTTTTATGGATTTCCTCTGCAGTTATTGGAACCATCTCAACTGTCATTTTCCCTTCATTGATAATCTTGTCGACAACCCTTTTGAACCACTCCTCGATGTAGCTCCTCATGGGAGGCACATTGATTCCATGCCAGATTTTTATATTGAAGAGTCCACCTTCCAATTCCCTTAGATCAATAGATATGTTGATCAAATATCTTGGTTTTTAATCGAATAACCAACTAGCCAGTTTTCCACGTCATCTTCACGATATTCAAGAATGCCATAGAAATTTTCAAATGAAAACCCTTTAAAGATCTCAACTTGTTCATCGAATGATTTCTTGGTTAAAAAAAAGGACTTGAGTATCAATTTTGGGTCTTGGAATTCATTGGAGCTATAAACTAGATATATCTCAATTAGATTCTTGAATAGTTCCTATCTTCTATTTATTGCCTGGCTACATGCTTGAATGATACCATTCAGGTTTTTTACCTTTTATTTCCAGCATGTGTTTAGTTGATTTATTCGATTCGAGGAAGGGGGATCCTCCTCTTTCCTTCTCAATTCCATCATACTAGTAACTTTAACACCAAATGGTATAACTACATCGAGGTAGAAACCTTGCTCGTTTTTCAAATCTTCTTGCGAATATTCATGAAAACATGTGCTCTTGTTCAAAAAGAGACCATACTCTTTGACATCTCCCAAGCATCTGTTATTAATTTCATTCTTTTCTTTATATTCTTTTCCACATAGCCTGATGCTGATGTGAGCAGGCTTTTTGATCCTTTTAACTTTGTCGTAGGTGTGGTAGGTATGATCATTGTCAAAGGACTAGCCAACATTTGAAGGGACATTAGAGCTCCCTCCAATTCTTTGATTCACTCCTTTAACATGACATTATTTGCTTCAAGACCATCAATAGATTTTTCTAGACCATCTATAGTTGCTCGGTGTATCTGAGAGATCTAGGAAGGCCACATGTTCTGTAGGTTAATCTATGAACGAGATTTCCCCTTCTTATTTTTTATGTCTCTTTTTCAGTAATCAAATTTTTGGATTTGTTGTCAAAAACAACGCTCTGAAATGCAAAAGAATCCTCTTCATTGAAGGTCTCGGTCCCAACTATTTCCATCTAAGGGTTATGGGGAGAAGTGCTCTCTAGTTGGTCCTCGTTGTAGGCCATTTTTTCAATGTCAATTTCTAGTTCCATATCTTCGAGGGAGAGATCGTGGATATCACTTTCTACCCTCGGTCCCTCATCTTCTTGCACAATATTTTTTCGTTTCTTCCCCATGGGAATTTTATGAGAAATTTCAATTTTTCCGGGGGGGGAGGGTTCTTATTTCCTCCTTCGCCTGAAGAACTGTGTGTGAATTTCTTACTTGGGTAGGCCATTGGAGAGCTTCTACAAGATATTGTAGTATTGGGCATGACAGTCGGGGATTGCGCACTTTTCTCACCTAAACCTTTTTGTCTCAGCTTGTACGAATCATTGGTGTTGAGTATTGTCTCTAGGTCATCGGTGTCATGAGAAGGACTTCCTGAGGTGTTATATTTATCTTCATTCAAGATATCGTTAATGAAAGAATTGTTGAAACCGACAACCAATAGGTGTTCTACACAAATATCATTAGGGTTGAACCCTTTTACTTTTTCAACATATTTCGAATTGAGGCTATGGAAGTGGCCCACAATTTCTCCACAATTTCTCCAATATTGTTGATATTCCTAAATATGAAATTCCCTACTTTCCAAGGCAGAGGTATGAATTTTTTTTTCCTCTTTTCATGGAAACAATGCAACCAATAGGTGTATTGCATTGCTATCTCAGCAAAAAACATTGTATCATATATGTGACATGGAAGGAAGGAAGGATTTTCTTTGGATAAAAAAATTCTTATAACATTATAGCTTTCCATTTGTTCCAGTGTCCCCTTCCTATCCAAGAACTTTCTCTCCTCGTCGGACATCTCGGGGAAATCCTTTCCAAATATGAACCCTTTAAAACCTGAGACAAAATCATTAAAGACTTCATAAAAATGTTGGGAGGCCTTGTGTCTCCATAATGTCTGATACGAGAAGGTTACTAGTTCAAATTCATAGTTTAACTTCTTACATAGAGATAATGTAGGGAATGGACATCAATGCGTTGTCACGAAAATTAAATAAGATGACATAAATAATTTATTGTCCCTTTTGTATTGCAAAAATTGGGAAGAGATTTTAATGCAAATCAACTTACCCCAAGTGAAGATGGCTTGTTCCTTCACTATAAAATATAAAATATACAGAATCATCTGAGAGATGTTGGATGTACTTTCTTGTCCCGTTTTCAAATTTCCTAGAAAGGGTTTTTGAATGCATTAACCTCTAATTTGGTGATGTCCTCAGGGACGACCATTGGGTCCTCTAAGAATTATGGTAAGAAGTCCAATATATTATCATGCTTCTTTAAGAACTCCCTGCAATCCTCTCCAATGAAATTAAGCGTTGGCTCGGGAATTCTTAACATATTTTGAAATACTTGATGCGATAGGGAGACTGGGGAATGGTCCCACAACTGGATAATCCATTGGTTTGGAATATATCTCTCAGTGCACTAGGTGACCAACTCCTTATAGTAAAAAACTTTGGGGACACAACCTACTCGTGCAATTCTAGACGTCCATATAACCTCCTTTTGGGAAGAAGGGGATGACTAGTAGGAATAAGCTCTAGACCACTAAAAACTCTTGTCCTCACGCTTGAAAATATTTAACGTATCTCCACATAAATTTTGTCAAGTTGTAGCCATAAGGTGATGAGAATGTTCCTTTTCTTCTGATAGTATTTAAAATGAACGTTGAAGGATGGTAATATATTCTCCCATAAATCTTGGTTTAATGCGTTTTAATGGGAGATGTCCTCAATCTTTTCGCTTTTTAAAGAAAATCTTTTCGAACATGTTTGGTGAGTTTTCACTAATAAAATAATAATTAATTTTCATTGAGAAGGGTGTGAAGGTGGAGATGATAGATGGGAGTAAAAAATGATTTGAAACTTTTGTGAAACTAGGAGTTTGGGAACCCGTGAATCTGTGACAACAGAAGGTGAAGAACCGACTAAGTATGAAAATGCGGGGCGGTCAGACAGATTCATCATAGGTAGAGTGAAAATTGCGAGTTTGAGGAGTCCAGGGTTGAATTGTAGATCACAAAAGTTTTGGCTGCAAGATGTATGTCACAGAACACAAGGCATGAGAGTTCGATACTGCCAACCTAGGAAACCGCGGTCATAAAATTGACTAAGTATGGATAGGAATGGTGATCGATCGAATTGGTGATGTGAGGATATAGATGGAGATGAGGATATTTGAGTCCACCAACCCGAGAACATGTGATCATACAAATGAGACTAAGTATAGAACCAAAACGGGATAATAGAGGGGAAGAAGAAAAAGGGAAAAAAAAGTAAGTATAGAAGATGTAAAAGAAAGGGAGAAAAGAACTTGGGAAAAATAGAAAAGGGAAGGGAATTTTTGAAAGTGTGAAATGACCTCAAAACCTTTTTAGATAACAGTGGGCTAGAACAATGTTGCATTCTTACTGTGATAGTTCGTTAAAAAAACTAAAATAACCAACAATTCTTCCCAATTCAATATCCACACAAAAAAAGTTTCAGATCCCATAATATTCACCTTTGCCAATTCGATAATAGGGAGGTTGATTTGGTAGATTGAACTGTCAGTCAGTTTAGGCGACTGGGGTGCATCTGGAGTACCTGTAAGAAAATTTAATTCTTTGATGAAGATGTTTTTGTATTGCAAACTCTGATAGTAATTGTGTCGTGATAGTATTTAAAATGAATGTTGGAGGATGATAATATAATCTCTCGTAAATCTTGTTTTAATGTGTTTTAATGGGATATGTCCTCAAGCATTTCGCTTATTAATGCAAATCTTTTTGAACCTGTGTGGTGAGTTGTCACTAATAGAAGAATAATTAATGTTCATTGGGAAGGGCATGAAGGTGGTGGGGATGGATAGGAGTGAAAAATGCTTTGAAACTTTTATGAACTTGAGAGTCCGTGAACCCATCAATCTGTGACAGCAGGAGGTGAAAAATCTACTAAGTATGGAAAGGCGGGGCAATTAGACGAAATCACCGTAGGTAGAGTGAAGCATCTGAGTTCGACGAGTCTAGAGTTGAATTTTAGATCCTGAAAGTTTTGGGTGGAATATGTATATCATGAAACATGGGGCATGAGATTTCGATAGCGGAAACCTAGGAACCCGCGGCCATAAAATTGGCTAATTATGAAAAGGAACAACGGTCATTATGACTCATGATGTGAGGATATAGATGCATATGAGGATCTGTGAGTCCTCCAACCTGGGAACCCGTGATCACAGAAATGCAACTAAGTATAGAACCATAAAGGGATAATAGAGGGGAAGAAGAAAGAGAAAAACATGTAAGTATATAAGAGGGAAAAGAAAGGGATAAAATAACTTTGTCCCTCACACAACAACACTTAATGTAATAATTATCAACCGGTAGAAACACATTAACTATGGGAAAAACACTCTCAGCTATGAAATAGACTTGGAGCCCGACTAACTCTGGTTCAAGTTTAAAGAGATTTTGTTTATATTTATTTGAATATTATTCATATTATATTATTTTAATACTGTTTTTGTGGCACAAATGTAAACGATGTTCCAATTTGAAAGGTGTTTTCAGCTCACAAATGTTTCTGAAACCCATTTTTATATGTAAGAATATTCTCAAATATGACAAAGTTTAATATATGCACCGTATTAAATAGGGACATGACATTTAATATTAACATTAAAAATTTCAGGCAGAACAAATTACTAATTTGAATTAATTACTTTGTAGTCATAGTTATTATATTTCTTTAATTGTTTAGATAATTTTTCTAAAGTAGTGGATTTATTTGGGACACCTTTCTTGAGATGGTCATTCCTCATATATCCTTCAACATTCTCATCCTTTATCTCACTTGTAATTGTGACTTCTATGAAGGTTTCGATTCTATATTTGGACTTTCTTTTTATGTAGAATAACTTATTTTAGAGTTTGAATTTGTGTAAAATCTCATTGTCTTACATATTCTAAAGGTTTATTTAGATATAATCTATTCATTTATAATTCTAATTAATTTCTATAAAATATATAAAAACTTATATAACATCTTATAACTTCTCTTTATTTTCCATTTATAATGACTATGGTGTAATAAATAATATAATTATTTTCAACAAAAAAACATGTAAAAAATGTACATTGTGATAAATAAAAAACACCTTTAAATAGAAGAATTTGTATATATGTTAAAACTTAACTACCTACATTTGGGAGCAAAAGAAGAAAAATACTTCAAGTGAAACCAATCAATATACATAAAAAATTATATTTTTCATAAACGAAATCTTATAAATTAAGTACATGATAACAACACCATTTAATCTGCCCCCCGCCTTCCTGCCTAGCTACCCTCTCCCCTATTTTCCTCCCAACCTCCAATTCTTCCAACCTAGACCCCCTTGTTGGATCCAAATCAAATGTAACCATTCGGAAAAAACCTCAACCTCACTCCAGTAAACCGTCGGGCGGTATAGAAGTCAACTTGACCCCTCTCGCACACCCCTCACCTTCTCCGATCTCCCCTTCTACTAACCCTGTGACTGTTTCTTTGGCCCTTAGAGAAAGTATTCCATCTACAGGGGTTGACCCATGATACTTTTTCCCCTTAGCTTTCACGAGTTCGGAGGTGCCCACAAACTAGCCTCCCTCTAATCACTTCTTCTTCAAATTGCTCCAGTTGTTGCTTTCCTCCAAGAGACCTTAGTTTCTGTAGATAAGGCCATGAGATCTTTCCTAAAATGCCTTCCCTCTTGGAACTATGTGTCATTAGATCCTAATGGAAGATATGGTGGTCTCCCATCCGATTGGAACCCTGCTTTGGTTGAATTGAATGCCCTTGGAAGCTTTGCAGGTATCTTCTTGGAAGGAAGGTTCAGAAATACAGAGGTAGAAGTCAAACTTCTCAATTGGTATGCTCCATACAAGGACCATGAAAGCTTCTGCCAACCAATCATGGACTCGAGACTCCTTAAACAACTAGGCCTCATTCTTGGTGGTGACCTAAACCTTACTCTCTCCTCTCGAAAGATTTGGGGTTTCACGGCAAGAACTGATCCACTTTTGGATTACTTCTTAAATATGTTACAGGATTCAGGACTGGTGGACCTTGCCCCATCACATATGTATCTGATTTGGTGGAAGAGTCGCTCTGGTAAAGTTGGCATCTCCAAACGCATCGACAGATTTCTTGTAGATAGAAATATTCTCTCCAGTTCGATCTCTCTTATGTCCTGGACTATTAAATCAGAAATATTTGATCATAATCCGATATCCTTGCAACTTTTCCCTACTCCCAGTTGCATTCCTGCTCCTTTCAAATTCAACAGTACTTGGATTTCAGAACCAAATTTCAGAGAGCTAATTCACTCGACTTGGGACTCCATGCAAAACTGGTCAAACAACTCTGCATGTTCTCTTTTGTGTGAAAAAATGCATTTTTTAAAGAAACAAGTACTCTTATGGAAAAAAAGGAAAAAACTCCAACATAAGGCAGATTTAAAACACATTAAAACAAGTCTATCAAAGGTTTTTGAAAGTTGATTGTCCCAAATATTCACTTAGGAGGAATTAAATCTTATTCGAGCCCTAAAGACAAGGAAAAATAAGATTCTAGAACATGAAGAATCATCCTGGCGACTAAAAAGACATTCTCTCTGGCTGCAAAACGGTGATAATAATGCCGGATTTTTCCACAAATTCGCCACATAGAGGAGATTACAAAATACAATCTGGGACATCAATATGGATGATGGTAAGACTCTATCTAATGAATCGAAGATCGAGGAACATGCATACAATTTTTTTATATCACAGTTCGAGAGACTAGAAGACGAAATCATGCGGAATCATGTTCATTTCATAAAATATGTCCCAAGTGTTCTCCAATGCAGAAAGTTATGAAATATGGGCACAAATCACCATTTAAGAGCTAGAGTCTACTATCAAAATTCTGCGAAAAGAGAAGAGCCTAGGCCTGGATGGGTGCACACAAGAGTTATTTCTCTCCTTCTTCGACCTTTTGGGAAAGGACCTCCTCTCTGCTGTTGAGGAATCAAGAATTAAAGGATTCATTCTAGGAATTCTAAATGCACATTCTTCACTCTTATCCCAAAAGTGAGTAAACCAACTACTTTCAATGATTTCAGGCCTATAGCCTTGTGTAATTTTGTATACAAAGTGATTGCTAAGGTGATTGCAAACCGAATAAAAGGTAAACTAGCACTCTGCATAACCAAAGAACAATTTGGGTTCCTTAAAGACAGACTGATCTACAATGTTGTTGGCCTCTCTTAGGAGAGCCTCCACACAGTCAAAATAAAAAAACTCAGCTCAATCATCCTGAAACTAGATCTAAAAAAGGCATACGATAAAGTCATCTAACAATTTTTGAGATTAGTTCTCATCCAGAGTGGGTTAAAGGGGGACTTTGTCTAATGGATGATGGCATGTGTCACAAACGTCAGTATGGAAGTCCTCATTAACAACTCTTCGACCTCTTTTTTACAAGTCACAGAGGGTTGAGATAGGCTTGCCCCCTCTCTCCTTTGTTGTTCCTCCTTGTCATAGATTTTCTAAGTAGACAGATCAAAGAGACAACTTCTAATGGTTCATTCAAAGGAGTCAAATTAGCATTCGACACTTTTATAACCCATTTAATAGTTGTAGATGATGTACTCATTCCGGGGAATGGAAATATTGAAGAATGGACTACTCTTTATTCAATTTTAGAACACTTCTATCAAGCTTCAGGCATGGTTATAAACTTCCATAAATCTTGCATTATAGCCCAGAATATCACTTCGGATCTAGCCAAAAAATTGAGTTCTATTTATAATATTCAATTCCAGGAGTTAGATGAATGGATGAAGTACCTATGGTACATTTTAAAAGTAAACAACTACAGAGTGGCTAACTAGATTTGGCTAACCAAAAAAATTGAAAAAAAAATTGGAAGTTGGACATTCAGGTGGCTTTCCCTTGGCGACAGAGTAGTACTGGAAAAGATGGTCTTCCAGAGTTTACATGTCTACTAGATTAATTGATCCATGTGGATATCGGGGGCCACCCACCTTTTCCAAATGGCTCAAAACAATTTTCTGACCATTTTGGCAATTTACTATTTTTAGCAGGTATTCACTTCTGGGGCCATTTTGCGGGCCTGAATGAAGTTTTTTCGAGATCGAGGTTCTCAATAACATATAAAAGAATAATTGAGCCCCAAAAATGAATCTCCTCGACGATACCTTTCCAACGAGCTATCACACACCTAAAACGGAGATTGTATGCAAAAGTTACGACCCCGGGAAGTTGATGCACCAACTTACCCAAACGGGGCCCACATGACTTTTGGCGCTTCATCTCCTAGGGTTAGGTTTTTGGTTGTCTAGGAATTTTAGAATTCCAGATTATTGTAAAAAGGCCTCCAGAGTCTCATTGTAACCATCTTCTTGTGAATGCGAGTAGCCGTCACATCTCTTCTCAGAGATAAGCTGCCACCATTCTAGCGAGTCTTTCACTCTGTATTTTTACAGTCTCTGTACATTTCTCTGATTAATAGAAATTGTGTATTACTGTATATCTATGTTTATGGTTGCATCTCTGATACATTTCTTTTATATTATTGAACATCTGCAATATCTCTGTGCATTTCTTTATTATATCTCTGCTCTCATTTCGTGTCGAAAATAATCTGGATCAGTGGTATCAGAGCAGGCTTCTCTTATTCATTTTTTTCAGTGCATGTCCCCGACGAGGTCTGAGTATAGAAAGTTGGGTCTCGAGCTTGTATCTCTCGAGGAAAATCGCTCTCTCAACCCCAAGAAACCCTCAATGGCGGAAGAAAAGAAAAATGATGGAGCAGACGATCCTATCAGTCTGTTGCTTGAGCAAGCTCTCACGCGATAGAGGGACGAAATGATGGAGAATTTTTCCCACATCCTTCAATGCCTGTCGATAGCATCAGGCGCATCTTCATCAAGCGACCACTTTGGAGGCACCTAGCATTTCAAGGTACAGGTTAATTTTGATATTCCCGTATTTGAAGGTCAAATAGATGCAGATGCCCTAGATAAATGGTTAAATCTACTAGAAGGTTATTTCTCTGTTCATAATTTTTCAGACAAGGAAAAGATCACCTTCGCACTCCTTAAGGCTCTCCCCCATGTCAAACATTGGTGGGAAACTTACTGGGAGCAGAGTTCCACAGACGATTCTAGAATATATGGGGCCAAGCCCACTTGGGAATTTTTTGTGGATGCGGTAAAGGAACAGTACTATCCTGTTGGCAACTATGAGGAACAATACATGAGATGGACCACACTGCGGAAAGA
Source organism: Picea engelmannii (assembly GCA_009831015.1). Taxonomy (NCBI): domain Eukaryota; kingdom Viridiplantae; phylum Streptophyta; class Pinopsida; order Pinales; family Pinaceae; genus Picea; species Picea engelmannii. Next base: position 308,679 of record ML776683.1, on the reverse strand, counting down.
GAGGGGCCAAGCAGTTCTAGAGTTCACCAATACCTTCCATACCTTGCGCACCAAGCTCAGTATCAAATACTCCGAACGACATTTGGTTCTGAAATACCATGGGGCTCTACATAGATACATCCAAACTCAAATGGATTTTCTAGACATCTCATCACTCAGTGTTGTCTATCGATATTCTGTTAAAATCGAGAAGAAATTTAAGCAACAGAACAAACAGGAGTTCGGGTCTGCAAATCAACAACAATCAAAGTATGACAAAGACAACCTTAACAAACCGTCTCCCAAAAGCCAGTCCAAGCCATCGGAAAAGAAGGCTCATGGGAAGAAAAAGAAGGACACCGGAAAATGGTGCGATTTCCACAAAAGCCCCTGGCACAACACCGATGAATGGCGCTCAAAATAGTCATTGGTGGCCGAGATCAAATATAAGGAGCCGAACCCTGATTCAAAATCTGATTCTGAAAATACTGGGCAAAGACAGATCATCGACCTAGACCCCACTGTTATTGTCGCGACCGCAACAATTCAACCAGAAGAACCAATAGAACCAGAAGAGGGGGAGTGCCTTTTTCATTCACAGATGTGGGTGAAGGGGACCCCGCTACATTTTATTGTTGATAGCGGAAGCCAAAAGAACCTCAGCTCAGCAGAGGTCGTCAAAGAGTTTGGATTGTCAACAACACCACACCCGCAACAATACAGCATTAGGTGGCTTCGCCAAGGACGAGATCTTCGTGTCAGCCAGCAGTGTCGATTGTCATATGGCATCCAACCCTTCTAGGATGAGGTATTATGTGATGTTGCCCCATTGGATGTATGTGATGTTCTCTTGGGCCAGCCATATATGTGGAAACACCATGCTATCTATGAGTATCGACCCCGTAGTGTCATTATTACTCTGGGGGGTCATCTCTACAGGATACCAGAGGTAGTTCCAACTACTTCCCCACCTAAACAGTGCTGCAAGGTAGTATATCATACTAGAAAATTCATCTTCTCCACAATCTGTTGAAAGGGTGAACAAAAGGATACTGCAGCCACTACAGCTTCGGCCAAAGCACCTTCTATCCAACAGAAGCAGGTCGATATGGTTGCAGCAAAGCACGAATATTTCTTTTGCACATAGTCATCGAAAATAGACAGGCTGGTTAAAAAGGTCTAAACCTTCCAGCCACAGGTTCGTGATAGATTTCCACAAACTAAGCAGTGTGACTTCTCCAGCAAGACAAGTAGCTCACCAAGATGCAGATTCAACAAATGCTTTTCCCTCTCCCCCGGGAACTCAACGCAATGGAGACCATTACGTCCTAAGGATGGAGGATTGATCCAAGTGGATATCAGGGGCCACCCACCTTTTCCAAATGGCTCAAAACAATTTTCTGGCCATTTTGGTAATTTACTATTTTTAGCAGGTTTTCACTTTCGGGGCCATTTTGAGGGCCTAAATGAAGTTTTTTCGAGATCAAGGTTATAGAAGATAGTTGAAGGAATAATTGATCACCCAAAATGAATCTCCTCGACGATACCTTTCCAACAAGTTATCACCCACCTAAAACGCAGATCGTATGCAAAAGTTACGACCCCGGGAAGTTGATGCACCGGCTTACCCAAACGAGGCCCACATGACTTTTGGCACTTCATCTCCTAGGGTTAGGTTTTTGGTTGTATAAGACTTTTGGCATTCCCGATTATTGTAAAAATGCCTTCAGAGTCTCATTGTAACCATATTCTTGCGAATGCGAGTAGCCGTCACATCTCTTCTCAGAGATAAGCTGCCACCATTCTAGCGAGTCTTTCACTCTGTATTTTTACAGTCTCTGTACATTTCTATGATTAATCGAAATCATTTATTACTGTATATATGTTTTTATGGTTGCATCTATGATACATTTCTTTTATATTATTGAACATCTTCAATATCTCTATGCATTTCTTTATTATATCTCCGCTCTCATTTTGTGCCGAAAATAATCTGGATCAGTGGTATCAGAGCAGGCTGCTCTTGTTCGTTTTTTTCAGTGCATGTCCCCGACGAGGTCTGAGTATAGCAAGTTGGGTCTCGAGCTTGTCTCTCTTGAGGAAAATCGCTCTCGCACACCCAAGAAACCGTCAATGGAGGAAGAAAAGAAAAACGATGGAGCAGACGATCCTATCAGTCTGTTGCTTGAGCAAGCTCTCACGCGACAGAGGGATGAAATGATGGAGAATTTTTTCCACAGGATTCAACGCCTGCAGATAGCATCAGGCACATCTTCATCAAGCAACCACTTTGGAGGCACCTCGCATTTCAAGGTACAGGTTAATTTTGATATTCCCGTATTTGAAGGTCAAATAGATGCAGATGCCCTAGATAAATGGTTAAATCTGCTAGAAGGTTATTTCTTTGTTCATAATTTTTCAGACAAGGAAAAGATCACCTTCGCACTCTCTAAGGGTCTGCCCCATGTCAAACATTGGAGGGAAACTTACAGGGAGTAGAGTTCCACAGAGGATTTTGGAATATATGGGGCCGAGCCCACTTGCAAATTTTTTGTGGATGCGGTAAAGGAACAGTTCTACCCTGTTGGCAACTATGAGGAACAATACATGAGATGGACCACATTGCGAAAAGAGAGGGGCCAAGCAGTTCCAGAGTTCACCAATACCTTCCATACCTTGTGCACCAATCTCGGTATCAAAGACTCCGAACGACATTTGGTTCTGAAATACCGTGGGGCTCTACACAGATACATCCAAACTGAAATGGATTTTCTAGACATCTCATCACTCGGTGCTGCCTATCGATATGCTATTAAAATCGAGTAGAATTTTAAGCACCAGAACAAACGGGAGTTCGGGTCTGCAAATCCACAACAATCAAAGTATGACAAAGACAACCCTAACAAACAGTCTCTCAAAAACCAGTCCAAGCCACAGGAAAAGAAGGGTCATGGGAAGACAAAGAATTACACCGGAAAATAGTGCGATTTCTACAAAAGCCCCTGGCACAACACTAATGAATGTTATTCAAAACAGTCATTGGTGGCCGAGATCAAAGACAAGGAGCCGAACCCTGATTCAGAATCTGATTCTGAAAATACTAGTAAAAGAGAGATCATTGACGCAGACCCCATTGCTATTGTCGCGACCGCAGCAATTCAACCAGAAGAACCAATAGATCCAGAAGAGGGGGAGCGCCTTTTTCTTTCACAAATGTGGGTGAAGGGGACCTCGCTGCATTTTATTGTTGATAGCGGAAGCCAGAAGAAACTCATTTCAACAGAGGTCATCAAACAGTTGGGATTGTCGACAACAACACACCCCCAACCATACAGCATTGGGTGGCTTCACCAAGGACGAGATCTTCGTGTCAGCCAACAGTGTCGATTTCCATATGGAATCCAACCCTTCAAGGATGAGGTATTATTTGATGTTTCTCCATTGGATGTCTGTGATGATCTCTTGGGCCAACCATATATGTGGAAACACCATGCTATCTATGAGTCTCGACCCAGTAGTGTCATTATTACTCTGGGGGTCATCTCTACAGGATACCAGAGGTAGTTCCAACTACTGCGCCACCTAGACAGTGCTGCAAGGTAGTATCTCATACTAGAAAATTCATCTTCTCCACAATCTGTTCAAAGGGTGAACAGAAGGATACTGCAGCCACCACAGCTTCGGCCAAAGCACCTTCTATCCAACAGAAGCAGGTCGACAA
>ML776683.1:261828-290960 GCA_009831015.1 Picea engelmannii | reverse complement strand
AGGAAAAGATCACCTTCGCACTCCTTAAGGCTCTCCCCCATGTCAAACATTGGTGGAAAACTTACTAGGAGCAGAGTTCCACAGAGGATTCTGGAATATATGGGGCCGAGCCCACTTGGGAATTTTTTGTGGATGCGGTAAAGAAACAGTACTACCCTGTTGGCAACTATGAGGAACAATACATGAGATCGACCACATTGCGGCAAGAGAGGGGCCAAGCAGTTCTAGAGTCACCAATACCTTCCATACCTTGCGCACCAAGCTCGATATGAAAGACTCTGAATGACATTTGGTTCTGAAATACCGTGGGGCTCTATACAGATACATCCAAACTGAAATGGATTTTCTAGACATCTCATCACTCGGTGCTGCCTATCGATATGCTGTTAAAATCGAGCAGAAATTTAAGCACCAGAACAAACAAGAGTTCAGGTCTGCAAATCCACAACAATCAAAGTATGACAAAGACAACCCTAACAAACAGTCTCCTGAAAACCATTTCAAGCCACAGGAAAAGAAGGGTCATGGGAAGACAAAGAAGGACACCAGAAAATGGTGCGACTTCCACAAAAGCCCCTGGCACAACACCGATGAATGTCGCTTAAAACAGTCATTGCTGGCCGAGATGAAAGACAAGGAGCCAAACACTGATTCAGAATCTGATTATGAAAATACTGGTAAAAGACAGATCATCGACGCAGACCCCACTGCTATCGTCGCGACCGCAACAATTCAACCAGAAGAACCAATAGATCCAGAAGAGGGGGAGCGCTTTTTTCATTTACAGATGTGGGTGAAGGGGACCCCGCTGCATTTTATTGTTGATAGTGGAAGCCAGAAGAACCTCATCTCAGCAGAGGTCATCAAACAGTTGGGATTGTCAACAACACCACACCCGCAACCATACAACATTGGGTGGCTTCGCCAAGGATGAAATCTTCGTGTCAGCCATCAGTGTCGATTGTCATATGGCATCCAACCCTTCAAGGATGAGGTATTATGTGATGTTTCCCCATTGGATGTCTGTGATGTTCTCTTGGGCCAGCCATATATGTGGAAACACCATGCTATCTATGAGTCTTGACCCCGTAGTATCATTATTACTCTGGGGGGTCATCTCTACAGGATACCAGAGGTAGTTCCAACTACTTTCCCACCTAAACAGTGCTGCAAGGTAGTATCTCATACTAGAAAATTCATCTTCTTCACAATCTGTTCAAAGGGTGAACAGAAGGATACTGCAGCCACCACAGCTTCGGCCAAAGAACCTTCTATCCAACAGAAGCAGGTCGACAAGGTTGCAACAAAGCACAAATATTTCTTTTGCACACAGTCATCTAAAATAGCCAGGCTGGTTAAAAAGGTCCAAACCTTCCAGCCAGAGGTTCGTGACAGATTTCCATAAACTAAGCAGTGTGACTTCTCTAGCAAGACAAACAGCTCACCAAGATGCAGATTCAACAAATGCTTTTCCCTCTCCCCCGGGAACTCAACGCAATGGACACCATTNNTTCCTAAGGAGGGAGGATTGATCCAGGTGGATATCGGGGGCCACCCACCTTTTCCAAATGGCTCAAAACAGTTTTCTGGCCATTTTGGCAATTTACTATTTTTAGCAGGTTTTCACTTCCAGGGCCATTTTGAGGGCCTAAATGAAGTTTTTTCGAGATCGAGGTTCTCAATTATTGTCAAAGTCATGATTGAGCCCCCAAAATGAATCTCCTCGACGATAAATTTCCAACGAGCTATCACACACCTAAAACGAAGATCGTATGCAAAAGTTACGACCCCTGGAAGTTGATGCACCAACTTACCCAAACGGGGCCCACATGAATTTTGGCACTTCATCTCCTAGGGTTAGGTTTTTGGTTGTCTAGGACTTTTGGCGTTCCTGATTATTGTAAAAAAGGCCTCCAGAGCCTCATTGTAACCATCTTCTTGTGAATGCGAGTAGCCGTCACATCTCTTCTCAGAGATAAGCTGCCACCATTCTAGCGAGTCTTTCACTCTGTATTTTTACAGTCTCTGTACATTTCTCTGATTAATAGAAATCGTGTATTACTGTATATCTGTGCTTATGGTTGCATCTCTGATACATTTATTTTATATTATTGAACATATGCAATATCTCTGTGCATTTCTTTATTATATCTCCGCTCTCATTTCATGCCGAAAATAATCCAGATCATTAGTCTAGTTAAAATCCCTTCTTCTACATTACATCAAATCAAAAAACTCATCTCAAACTTTATTTGGAGAGGCTCTAGGAAAACAAATGGCTTCCATCTAGCAAGCTGTAAAAAGATCGCTCTCCCTAAGGATTGCGGAGGATGGGGTTTGCGTAATTTCGAATGGTTTTCCCAAGCACTTGCAGCGAAATCATGTTGGCGAGGCCTCTTTGGCGATGGACTATGGAGCATAGTGCTAAGGAAAAAATACTTGAAAGGAATCGATGTTCCTTCTTGGATCAAAAGAAATAATTTTCATTTTCCATCTACTTCCATTGTATGGAGATCCCTGATGTCAGCCCTTCCAATCATTTTAAGATGGATAGCTTGGTTCATGGGTAATGGTAATTTAATTTCTATTGGCCTAGATGCTTTTATTTTAGGTAATGACATGTATTTTCTTTCCCCTTCACTCGTTACATTTCTTCATAACCATAACATTTATACTTTAGCCCAAGCAGCACACCCCAAAGATACAGCCGGTATGACGGAATGGTTAGACTCCAACCACCTTAAACTAATTGGTCTGCTTTCTTTAGAATGGGAGTCCTTTGTATTAACTCTCCGATCAAGAGGAATCACCCTCTCCATCTCAAACGACAAATTGGTCTGGTCATGGAATCCATCAACAGGATCTGTACCCATCAACGGGATTTGTATCCATCAACTCTGCATTCCTTTCCATTATACATGCAAATTTTAAGGAAGAGAAACGCTGGTGGTTCAGAGCCATATGGGTAATCAAAATTCCAAGTAAAATTAAACTATTTGTTTGGCTATGTCTGAAGGACAGTATTCTAACAGGGTTAAATTACCAGTGCAGAGGGGGAATCGGTCCTTTTGCATGCATCTTTTTCCTCATTGCTGAAGACTCAACAGACCATATCTTTAACACCTGCAAAGTCTTGATTTTTATATGGAAATAGATACTAGCCTTGCTGAAGATCCAGGATGAATGGGGCGACCAATCATTAGAAGGAAATATCCACAATTGGTTCCTCAAACATCCAAAGAAAAGACATGTCCCCTTCATGGTGATTTGGGGTATATGGAAATACATGAATATTTGAAAAATGGCAAAGACAAGACTCTGCCATGATAAAGAAGATATTTTTCTCAATCCAAGTAATTCAAGAAGATAACAAACCAGATAAGATGGATCTCATCCTAAATCCTATTTTTTTTATGATACTCCAATCGGATTTTTTCATGGGGCAGCCTCAGGATATAAATGTTGCATTGGTTTATATATTAAAATCAACAATGTTCACAACTACAAAGGCTTTTTTGTAGGAGGAGAGGGAAACAACATGAAAGCTTAACGTATGGGACTGTGGGGCCTTTTACATTTGGCAAAAAATCTAACTTTGAATAGATTAATGATAGCAGGAGACTCCAAAGCTACCATTGACTGGATTAAAGGTGCCGCAAAACTCAGTTGTATCTATCTCAAACCCTGGCAGCAGAAAATAAAATCACTCCAAGAGCAGATTGAAAGTGTTAAATTCATCCATGTGCACAAAATTTACAACCAGATTGCTGATCAACTATCAAAATAGGCATTAAATTGGCCCCCAAGATTGCTTTATCTTGAGGAGATTTTAGACGAAGCTACAATGCACACAGAGAAAATACCATTGTTCTAATCACAACATGTTTTCACAGTCATCATTCTTGATACTAGTCTTTGTTATGATAATGTATTAAACAAGTCAACAAGTCATCTACAAGGAGGAATTAGATACATATAGCATATAGTCAAGGCATCTGAAAGTTTTGTTTTTCTCGTGGAGGAATATGAAAACAAAAGTGAAATATCAAAGATATGTAATTATAATATTTTCACTTGATTCGTTTAATAAAATAGCAGTGAGAATGTTTTTTTCCTGGTGAAAAAAACACAACAACATTTAATCTTATAAAACATAAATGAAATCTTATAAATTAAGTATATGATAACAATTACATGGGAAAAAAAGAAGAACAATACTTTAAATAAAACCAATGGATATACATAAAATCTTATAAAACATTAATGGAATCTTATAAATTAAATACATGATAGTAAATAAACATAAAGCTAGGAAAATGGGGGAAATCACAATGATATACAATCATTTACATAATTACGCCAAAAGGCGTACACCTATTGACAATGGGCACAGTTAATTACCTTTTAATCTAAAATTATAATTTGATGGCTAACAATTGAAGATGTTGGCATATTCTTAGTCATCCTGCCAAATCAATGAATATGATTTACTCTTGATAACTTTCTTGTATTTTTGAATGCATCAGTTAACATGTTTACTTTCTAACATTCACCTAATCATATTAAGAAATTACTATATCACCATATGATCACCACATTTAAATGATTAACATTTGAGATTAACACGTTTAGATTATTAACATATATTGAATCTTAACGTTTGAGATTAAAACGTTTAAATTATTAGCAAATATTGAATCGCCAGACCCACCTAGCATTTCATTTTCATTTAGTTGTTCGCATGTTTCATATTGGATTGTCTGTTTCTGCATGAACATGGTAATGTACGATGTCAGGTGTCCTAAGACACAATGGCAGGTGGAATAATAGGAACCCGCAACCAACTCGATTACCTGTAATAGGACTATGTAAATATTTGGCTAAGAAATACCAAGGATATGGTGGTAGCTGCGATCTATTGGGAAGAAAAGAGGTAGAGCAAGCTGTGGTGCGAGGTGGAATCTCAACAATTTCATCCTCCATTTTATGCGATTATAGAGAAGGTTTTCATAAATCCGTTGAAAGGATTAGGCACCACGGAGGAGGCATTGGTGGGAAGGAACGTGGAGTCATCATGCAACTTTTATGGAGGGGAAAAGAAAGGCCGAAGAATCTCTTTCCCTCTCCCAGGACAGTCAGAGATCGAATCCCAATGGTGGTATAAGATAATCTTTTAAAGGTCTGAAAGGGTTTACCAAGCAGTTCCAACTTGCAATTATGTGTACCTTGAATGCGAAAAAACCTTAATATTAAATCGGTTTGCAACTGTGCAACGTTTGTTGTCACCTGTATTCAATCGTTTTGGAACTGTGAAACGTTTGTTTTTAGCTGTATTTATTTGAAAACGATCTTTTCCGCCATCAACAATATTTTTAACTCGAAGTACATGTTTGTCTTGTCTTTTGGTTATATCATGTTTCAATTTTCTTGGGTTTTCTGGATTTGACCCGTTTTACAGCACTGATTATTTCTGAATTTGATTTGTTTTACATCACTAATTATTTCTAGATTCAGTCTTCAATGTGATGTTGAAGATAGTTGATGGTTTTGACCCAACCTGACCACCTACTAAAGCTCGACGCATGTCATCAGCTTTATCGAACATCCACTGGTTTTTTTGTCTGCAAAAGATACTTGAATTTGATCTAGGTTCAAGGTATATTAGATTCATTCATGAATATTCACATTTAAAATATTTATTTCTTTTTCAAAACAGTTTATTAATAAAGTAATTTCATAAGTTTTCTTGTAATTGAATCTTTGAAATGCTCAAAATTTACCGCGAGGAAGCTTATTTTCACTTAATTTAGGATTCGAAAACGTTCGGTACCTTATTATAGGGTATAAAGAATGAAGAAGTGAAATCAAGACCAAAAATTAAATTGCATTTTGTTTTTAAATTGCATGAAATCGAGACAAAATTAAATTGCATTTTGTTTTTAAATTGCATTTTGTTATTGTCAGGACTCCGATGATAATTGTCTTTCATTGTGTGAAAAGTCATGTTTAGAATTGTTCTTTCGTTTCTTTAATTAATTAATGGACTATCACCTCCTTCCACTAATAAAGTTTAAAAAATCTAATATTTAGATTCATTTTTTTAATTTTCTAACTAACAAAAAATTGAATTACCACGTTTTAATGATAATTGCTTTATAAAATTAAAAAAAGACTAATTATCTGACAACAAACATAATTTTTTTAAGGCTTATTTTATTTACAAATTTAATCATGGTTTACCTTGTAAATGAAATAAGGATATGTGGGTTTATCAACAATTGTGGTTGTTTTTAGGTTTAATTGCATAAAATAATAACTATTTTGGATGAACACTCCATATCAAGGTGTAAATGAGTTAAAATTGTGTTTTGTCTCAACATTCCATATCAAGGCATAAATGAGTTAAAATTGAGTTAAAAAAAAGGAAGAAATCCATGTTCTCGATTGGGAATTTTCTCTTTCGACGTTCTCCAATGACGTTCTCCAACGACGGAGAATTAATTTTACCAGCCTATACCTTTCGGCATTCGTGTGAGTTAACGGCTATGCTAGTGTGTTAATATAATTAAATACAAAACAACTACGATGATTAAGTTATAAATGATCTACAATCACTTACATAATTTGTTAATACAATTAAATACAAAACAACTACGATGATTAGTTTATAAAACTCAACAAGATCTAGTTATTTGAAGAAAAGTTACATAATATTTTTAAGATTTTAAAGTAAGGTATTTTATATAATGAAACATAATGGTTTATAACATTTTAAAGTATATACTCGAAAGTTTAAAGAGTGCGTACGGATTTTTAAAATGGTGGGTGAAAGATTTTTAGTCAAAAGTATATAAGTCATTAAACTAAAGTGGGCTCAACAATTTGTTTCCTTAAGTTTTAATTTTTTTTAATGTTTACACAATAAGATCGTTGAGATGAAAGATAAAATTCATAATTGGAGATAAGTGATGAGTTTCTAGGTACATCCACTTATATTGTTAATGTTTGGGTAATAGATGCGAGGATATTGCTATTTCCATAATCGTTTCTATCATAAGATTCTTGAAGAACTTTGTTGATAGAGAAAATATATTATTTTATTTTATAATTCAATTGAATTATGATTATTTAAGATAAAGGAATGATTATGGTGTGATATAAAAAGTAATTTAATGGTTTTGGATAAAATTGGTGGAAGATGAAGAAGATGGAGTGCTCAGAATCCTAGTTCTAAGGGTTTTTTTTACGGGATGCATTGCATTCCTTCTTCTAGCTTAGTTACTTTAACTTTGCTTAGTAACTAGTTTATGGATGGAGAAAAGAAGCTATCTATTACTATTTTGATAGATTATTTATGAGGCCCTAAACAATGTCTCCCCAAGATGGTAGAATGGGTAGGGTCTTCCTGGGCCACTTTATTTAGGGGTAAAGTCCAAGTATCCTCTTTGTGAAGGGGATTCTTCTCCTTTTTTTTATAACTCTATGGATAGTGATGTAGCATTAGCAAGGGGTACTTGGAGCTATGGTTTTTCTGGGCTATTTTTATTTCCTTGGTATGAGTCTTACAACTTGAAGCAAGAAAAATATTAGATTTTACTTTTGGTTACTCTTTCGAGATTGTCTCTTCATTTATGGCATCATAGGATGTTGGAGAAAATATTGGATCCTTCTAATCTATTACCTAGAATACCCTGTATAGATAAGGTACTTATCACCTTATGGTTCTCACTTTATGGTGATGTCTAGTCTACTATAGGGCCTAATTCAATAAATTGGATCTTAAGTGGCTAATCAATCTTGATTTCAAATATTAAAATGTGAGAACATTCCCTTCCACTAATGTTATTGTCATGCACATGGTCATCTATTTCATTAATTCCCAAGAAAGTATTCTCAAATGTTGAAATCACATAATCTAGATGAGATTCATGCCATTAAGGGAGGGGAAGGCTCAATCCGTTTTACCTTAAGAGATGTAAGTGGCTTTATGGTAAGCCCCTTTTATGAAGTGTGTCAAGATATTAATGCAGTGCTTGGGTCATTGGTTTGTGTAGTTGATTTCAACCTAACAAGCATTAGTAGTGCAACAATGGAATCCATTATCGATGATACTTCAAGGGATTTATCATGTATTTCTATGGTTTCTACTAAAGCAATGGTGGAGTCATTGGTTTGAAGATTTGTTTCCCTAGAATCAAATTAATACCTTAGTTCATTTGTTTGTCCAGCTATTTCCCAACAAATTTTTTTTGTATAAGAGTGATGTAATATACCTAGGGAGATAATATGGGTGGTAGTATGGGAGGTACCCAATGGGAATGGTTTTAGATGTTATTAGTGGAGGCCATTCAATATAAGGTGGACTAGGTCCACCATGGTATCAAATAAGTTATACTATGGTAGTTGGATATAATAAATGGGTAGTTAGATATAATTAATGAGATTTCTAGAAAATACCTTCTCTAGAAGGTTCCTAGGAGAGAGAAAATTCTATAAAAGAATATGTAATATTGTATTTTACATGGAGAAGAATATTTTGAATGTACAAGCAAGTATTCCTTGAGGAGTATTATCCTTCCTCAAGGATTAATATATGGTGTTACCCTACCTCAAGGGTTTTCTATATTATTGTGTTCATTGTTATGGTGAATGGTTTTATTTTATTCTTGGTTATTTTTGAATTATATTTTCATATCTAGTATAGATGTAATGACCGTGACCGTTACGACACAAAAACGACTTACAACATGTAATTTTATTTTTTTTAAACGTTAGGAAAATAATTTCGACAATGAAAACCATAGCAACACAACTCAACGACATCATAATGAACCACAATATAAGGTAACAACATCATTCGCTACTCATCACTGAAATAAATAATAATGCAATCAATGTGTCAACAAAGGATAGTGACACATAAACATAAATGACATAACAGATAGCACATCAAGCTTGGAGCAATTTAAGACAACACTCATCAGATAAAAACATAAAATGACTAACCTGTCCATCCCACCTTACAAGGTTATGACCTCCATGACACATAAGCAACACTCAAGCTTAGGTTCCCATCGATTTTGACCATTTAAGGTCTAAGGGTTGGCAACTATTTTGAGCAACAAGGAGGTGTCTACATCCCACCCGACATAATCAAGTCCAAGCCGACTAAGCTAAATAACATCATCAACGATCAACCAAGTGCAAAAACATTCTAATAAACCAACAAATGTAACAGAAAATTTCATGGTGCAAGAGAACTTCAATACTAAATCCATCTAGGAACGACATAAGCTGAGGCACAATAATCTACTTATTAAATTTTTGGTGGAAACAAATATCTACTTACTTCCAAACGCACAATTTAATCATTCATCAAATTACAATAATCTACATCATACTCAAGGTAAGCACATGATCTAATTTCCAAATAATATAATTCACTTATTGATCAATGCACACAATTAATCATTCACAAGGACTCATATAGTAACATCGTGACAAGGTGCTAGTAAACGAAGGCGTAAACATTTTGCATCAACTTAACCCATCACACAAACAATCTAAACACCTATTCGTCAACATAAACTAAAGCGCAATAAAATTCAATATTAAACAATCATAACTAAACATAGATTAGTGGCGAAATAAAATCTAAGTAATAAAACGATCATATAACAACATATATGAGTGGCTAAATAGAATCTAATTATCACAATGATCTCTCCTCAATATATCTAAGTGAATAAATAAAATCTAATCATTACAATGAACTCGCATCAATATGTCCAAGTGGCGAAATAAAATCTTGTTATTACAATGACCTTGCATCAATATATCTAAGTGGCGAAATAAAGTATAATTACTACAATTATCTCGCATCAATATGTCTAAGTGACGAATATAATCTAGTTATTACAATGACCTCGGATAAATATATAAAAGTGGAGAAATAAAATCTAATCGTTACAATGATCTCGCATCAATATATCTAAGTGGAAAATAAAATCTAATCATTACAATGATCTCACATCAATATCAATATATCTAAGTGGAAAATAAAATCTAATCATTATTATGATCTCACATCAATATGTCTAAGTGGTATCTTCCAGAATTAAAGATTTAATTGGCAATAATATTATTATTCATCTTGTGTGCCAAAGATATTATATCCATCTAGCAACTAAAGGTGGAAGAAAAGGTCAGGAGCATTAGTTGATCAAGGCAGAAAAATGATTTAATTGTAAATAAGCATACTATAACTTTAAACTAAATTATAGTTGTAATCTGAATTAAAATTGAAATTGAATTATATTCTAAAAATTAATTGCAATCAAATTATAAATGTAAACTGCATTATATTCTAAATCATAATTGCAACTGAATTATGATTCTAATTTTAATTGCGAACCGAATTACATGTAAACTACAATATAAATTCGAATGAATATAAAACGAAATAATTCGAAGGGATCTGCCCTTTGCTATCAAGGGGTGGAGATCGTAGTTATTATTTGGGGTTTTAATAGTAAAACCAGGTTGAGGGGAAGGTGAGGACGCAAAAAAAGGGATCGCAGTCCAACGCTGCCACAAGAGAGAGACACAGCCAATTCATTGACAATAAACACACCCATACAATTAGTGGAGGAACTTGGCATTTGTGGAAGGAGGAAGTCGCCGAGCTCTGCTAGAGGCAACTATTGAGTTAAGGTCTGAGCTTGGCTCGAAATTCGGGCAACATTCTTGGCGTATTCGCAAGGTCTGAGTGCAAATCTGAGTGTGCATCCAGAATGCGCCTATGATTCTAGGCAATTAAATAAGGTTGAACGTCGATGGGAAAGGGCGAGTGAAGTTAGGGGGATGCGCAGAAGGTCAGCGCACCAATGTACAACATGAGTTGGTGAAAACGAGAGTGAGTAGGAGGGATGGACATAAAGCCTGAGCGCATAAGTATTAAAGGTGAGTGGGTAAAACACAGGGATCATAACTGCAATTCAGAGGTAAATGGAGACCACCAATTACTCGCAAGAGGAAATGCAGAGCCCAGAGACCAATCCGCTGAAAATCGAAAGGCTGGGACCAGGAAAAAATGCTAGCAATTTTAAAAAGAGAAAACTCTCGTTTGGGTGCGTTACTGTTGAACCTTTAAATTAAATATAAAAACAAGATTCGAATCGCAATGCAGTAGGTATGTTGGCTCCCAAAATAAAAACTAAAAGGGCCTTCCATACGAAAGATCAAAACTGCAGGCAACACAGTTTTGTTTTTATGTGTAAAACCGCGTCAAATATTCATATAGAAGGAGAACTACAGAAAAAAAAGGCAGGAAAAAAGGGGTTTTGATGCCTAAGCATAATGCGTAGTTGTTATGGAAGTAAACATCAACAAAATCCAACGTATGCCCAATCCTTCTCGCGTGGATATACACCTAGATACAATGAGTGTGTAGCTAGATCGCACCATACGGCTGAGAATCATCCACCGGCAAGAGACTCCTACGAGAGATATGCTAGAAACAAACACAACCCACACACAATCCCAATTGCACTAAAACCAAGAATACATCATGCATAACATTAAGAATTTTTTATTTCTATCTCTTCCTTCTTAAACGTTCAGATAAAAGTTTTCTTTTAAATGCCAAGCAGGGTTTTCAATCATTTTGCATCTTTAAGATCTAGTTTCCATGTTTTCAATGTAAGACTACACCTTAATGTTTTGAATCTAGCTCGCAAGTCTACGTACACAGTTCTCACATCAACAAAGAAAGAAAGGAAAAACATTGAGAGGCTCCATAGACAGAAGGATGTTGGCTCTGTCTATGAAGCTTCACAAGGTTTTTTAGGAATTTTGTTATCAGATCCATTTCAATTACTATTCCAGAATACATTCCATTACTCATCAATTTCTAAATCCACGTATAATTATTCTAACTAATTTATCGATGCAAAATTTTACACATGTGTACCATAACCGAAGGAGAACAGTCAGAAGTTGTTGTCTCATGCTTGCGGTCCATCTAGCTCTTGCTTTCTAACCGCTGAGACCTCATTGGTACCTCCCAGCCAATGCTAGGGGCACTCTTCTCCTACAACCCCCCCCTGAGATGCAAAGGGGCCACGCACACAAACCATAAAAACCTATCCCCCATATCGTCTCACAAGATCGAGCTACCACTCTTTATTCGAGCTGGGTATCCCAACTCCCACAAGAAAAATCAGTCAAGAGAAAAATATTGTAGCATAACCTTATGCATACCATTCATGATCCATACCCCTTCTCTTCCATTTATTTTATAGATTTCATCTTAATGACACTTCCATTTTCACATTAAATTCGTTTTATTAAAAATTAATTAGGAAAATTTATCCCACATACAATTGTCACCAGATCCCTTAGTTGAACCAGAATTTCATTTAATTAATTAAATTAAATTGTGAATTTCCCTCACCCAACTAAACACGCTCCTAAAAATGCTCCTCGATGTCCCTTTACTCCCTCACATCCCCTTAATTACTGATTCCTTTCTTAAAGCTTAGTTGAGTTCTAATTTGGAAAGTTCTCTATACTAGATTCCCTTCTATGTTCCACATTCCATTTGCAATTAATTTTTTCTATTTTTGTCTAAGTTCTAAATTAGCATGTTTTGCACATAACCACTAATTAAATTTTGATAAATTCTTCCTCCTTAAAATTTTAAATTGATTTTTCTTCATCTCCCTTTTATTAATTGATTAATTAGTTTTAGTCCTTATACCCCAATTAGACCTATGCTCTAATTTCAACTAGGCTTAGCAAAATTGTTATTAAGGAAAATTTTATAATTATTCAACTTTACTCATACAACATTTATTTTAAGGATGACCAAGTCAAAATGAGATATTATTTTCTAGGTACCTAGATTCATTGACTCACCAGTGTTAAAAAACCACAACGTTCCCTTCAAGACGCACTACGTGCTCCAAGGTTTCTGCTCACCTTCATTCATGTTTCATTTATGCAACTTTCCCTTCAATATGCACTACGTTCTCCAAGGGTGCCACTCGCCTTTTATATAATTTTGGTAGACGTCGAACACTTGGAGTTAGTACTCCACTAAGAGACCTTATGGGAGACTAAGGGCCTTTAAGGAATAGAGACCCTGCTTTATTGAGCGCCCCTTAGAATCTTTGTGAGCGACTGTCTCAGTGTTCCCTTATGACATCAGGAATCTCTCAAACTAGGTAATCGTTAACCTACAGTTCGAGCCACAATAGAAGTGTTAGTAAGCTGTGGCAGGGATGCTACTACACCTCTCCCTCAATATCTATGGTTGTCATGCATGACCCCTTTACTCCAAATGTTAGTCTTATTAGAAAGATATCATCAGCCTACATCCATCAACGAAACATGTTAGCGATCCATAAACAACATCATAATATACCAGTCATAGTCACATATGAAAGAACATAAATATTTAAACCATAAACAATCCACTCCCTTACACGATCTGGAGTCCAAGGAGGTCCATCGAGGCCATCGACATCCTCAATTTGTCAAGAGTCTTGCAAACTCAGGAGAAACCAATCAATAGCACATTTCGAGACATATATAATAAAATAACATATCATCATATCCACAACATCATCATAATCCATAAATAAAATAGTGAATCATATAATGAACTGGATCACTTGCATGCAAGTATCATCAAAGAAGAAGTCAAATCAGGTGTGCACAAGAGTAGGATGTTACAATAGATATATAACATTTATGTAATATACCTAGTGAGGTAACATGGGTGGTAATATGGGAAGTACCCAATGTGAATGGGCTTACATATTATTAGTGGAGGCCATTCAATGTAAGGTGGACTAGGTCCACCATGGTATTAAATAAGTCCCACTATGGTAGTTGGATATAATAAATGGGTAGCTAGATATAATAAATGAGATTTCTATAAGATACCTTCTCTAGAAAGTTCCTAGGGGTGAAAGAATGATATAAAAAAATATGTAGGAAATGTATTTGACATGGAGAAGAATATTGTTGACGTATAAACAAGTATTTTTTGAGGAGTTTTATCCTTAAGGATTAATATCTGGTCTTACCTTACCTCAAGGGTTTTCTATATTCTTGTGTTCATTGTTATGGTGAATGGTTTTTTGCATACTTTTTTTATTATATGAGAATATTTGTAGATCTAGTATTGGTACTTAAGATTTGGTATCGGAGCTCTTTCCTTGGGAAAAAAGGGAATAATTTTTTGGTTTTTTTTACAGAAAGTTTTTTAAGAAAAAAAGGGGGCCATGCACTTCAGCCTTATATTTGAAATTTATACTCAAAAATTTTAGATATTAATTGGATATTTGGATTCCTCTTGGAAAAATACTCAATTTCAAAAAACAAATCAGTCGAAACAGATTCTGAGAAGTGAAGTTATGACCATTTTAAATTCATCAGTTTTTAAGGGTTTTTTTCTCGAAAAAACATTGATTTTCTATAGTAAGTTATTTTTCAAACCCTAGTTTATTTTTTGGTTTTAGCAAGCATGCAACTTTTTTGCGGAAAACATGAAGGCTATAGTATGGAAGAATTCATAATATACATGCATTGACATTGCAAGGAGAAGTGGAAATATTCTATCCAGGGCATTTCAGAGAGGATGCTTTAAGTTGGTGGCATTCATTTGACTATATAGAATGGCTATCACTATCTAAGGAAGCCATGGAGAAATTACTTTTAGAAATTTTTTATCATAATAAGTGTAAGGATACAGAATGCACCAAGGGTTTATTTTCATATGTCAAATCTATATTGCATATTCATGGTTGTAATCATAAATAAAATTTCATTGTTTCTATTAAGTCTAGTTACATACATAATTTTATCAATCTTCAATTGGTTAATAGATTGCAAATTCAGGAAAAGAATTTTCAATGCACATGGGTTGAAGGTGAAAATATTCAAATCTTTAAATATTTGAAGATTACAATGGATAGATATGTGTCGCATTCGGTTTTTTATGCTATAGATATGGATGAGGTGGATATTTTTTTGGGATACCCTTGGATGGCCACAATTGGTACAATTAATATTAATGTGTAAAATAAGTTTTTGAAACTTTAGTACAAGAAAAAGAAAGTCACATTGTAGGATGTGTCACTTAGCAAGACATACGGGCCCATAACAACAAGCACATAAGTTATTGCAGAGTCCAACATTGAATTAGATGCATAGTCTATAGAAACGGATGAAACAAAGACACATGACAAAAACAATAAAGAATCTAAGGTGGTCAATGACTCAAATGAACAATGTGTTGTAGATTTGAAGAAAAAAGAACAAATTCCTAAAGTCATGGTATATCTCCATCCACATCATAGAGAGGAACACTAGTCATGTAGGCAAGGGGGTGAGCATCCACACACTTATGCACCAGTGGGGAACCAGAAAGGAAACCAATCAAAAGGTGCATGGAGGTCTATCGACACTACATGAAGACATCAAGATATATAACCAAGTCCAGGGAAACATTGACAAGATGTGGAACAAGGTGTCAAGGCAGTGGTTGGATGTCATGTTTATCTTCCATTAGGATGGATGGATGTTGATACTTGGTACCATCTCGCCATAATTTTCAGTTGGTCATATCGTATGGTATATTCTCATGTTTCAGCGATGAAACATGCTTAAGGGGGGTGGAATGTAATATACCTAGGGAGGTAATATGGGTGGTAATATGGGAGTTACCCAATGGAAATGGGGTTATATATTATTAGTGGAGGCCATTCAATGTAAGGTGGACTCGGTCCGCCATGGTATTAAATAAGGCCCACTATGGTAGTTGGATATAATAAATGAGTAGTTAGATATAATAAATGAGATTTCTAGAAGATACCTTCTCTAGAAGGTTCCTAGGGGAGAGAATGCTATAAAATAATATGTAAGCCTTATATTTGACATGGAGAAGAATATTGTTGATGGACAAGAAAGTATTGCTTGAGGAGTTTTATCCTTCCTTAAGGATTAATATATGGTGTTACCCTACCTCTAGGGTTTTCTATATTCTTGTGTTCATTTTTATGGTGAATGGTTTTGGTCTTTATTATTTTTAGTCTCTGAGGATATTTGCAGATCTAGTATTGGTAACCTAACAAGTGGTCAATGGTAATTTTGGGAAAATCAAATATTTTTTGTTAGGTATAATCTCCTCAAGTAGGGTTCATGTTATTAATGCACATGGACAGAGTTTCATCCTTGGTTTTTGTTGCTTCAAAATGATCTAGGTCAAATTATAGAATCGAAGGGTCAATTTCATGTTTAGTTGGGTCTCCTACCTCACTTGAAGGCTCATTGTCTTATTTGCATGCCAAATTGACTCATCTTTGTGTGGGATCGATTCCACACTAAAAGAATCATCAAGGGGTATCTCAAATGATTTAGAATGCAAACACTTTCCCACTAGTCTCAACTATCAATTTTGAAAATATGTTTCTAGAAGTGATGGGCATGGAGGTGGGATTTTGATTAATGCTCATAGGAGCAAGAGAATCCTTTCTTTGAGAACCTAAAGGAACTTTATTTTCAACATCTAATTTATTGTTTCTCTTTTATTTATATTCAAATGTTTTAGAAAATCTAGGTAAATCCAAAAATCCATCAAATGCCGTAGTTAACCTAAAGTATCTTACCTTCTCAAGTTGATTGAACTAAGGTCCTATGTTTCCTACTACTATTTTGTTAGTTTAATGTTCCGTTAAATAAAGACAATATGATAAAGTGGTTTTTGTAAAACCATGTATATTTTGGTTTCATGTCAAGAAGATGTATAACATGATACTTGACTCATCAACTTATATAAGATTTATCAAGTCTGATAATTTTTGTGGTTCTCTTTGAAGGGATTATTGTAAACAGTTTTCAAGGTTTTTGATTAAATTAATGAAACAGTATGACCTTTTTCCAAAAAAATAAAAATAATAGCTCATCATTATTTAAAAAAAAAAAAACTTTTAATTTTAAATTAAAAAAAAACACATTTAATAATTCCAATTTTTATTTTTTAATATATTCAAAGCCCTTATTTCAATACAAAATTTACAAAAATTATACATATTTCATTATAAAACAAGAGAAAGTTACAAAATGCATAAAAATTATTATACAACTAGTGAAAGTTACAAAATTCATAAAAAAAAAAAAAAAAATATTATATATTTTATTATATTTTAAAACTAAATTTGTAATTAGAAATCACAACTTGTTTTATAAGCTAATTTGACTTTACTTAAAAAAAAAAAAAAAAATGAACATTAAAGTATCCCACTGATTTGAATGATTTTCGGTACTAAATAAGAGTAAAGATATAATAAAGAAATGCATAAAGATATCACAAATATTCAATAATATAACATAAATGTATCAGAGATGCAACCATAAACACAATACAGTAATACAGGATTTATATTAATCAAAGAAATGTACAGAGACTGTAAAAATACAGAGTGAAGACTCATTAGAATGGTGACAGCTTATCTCTGAGAAGAGATGTGACGGCTACTCGCATTCGAAAGAAGATGATTACAATTAGGTTATGAAGTCCTTTTTACAATAAAAATTAATGCCAAAAAATTTAGACATCCAAAAACCTAACCCTAGGAGATGAAGCACCAAAAGTCATGTGGGCCCCGCTTGGGTAAGTTAGTGCATTAACTTCCTGATGTCGTAACTTTTGCATACAATCTTTGTTTTAGGCGTATGATAGCTCGTTGGAAAGGTATCATCGAGCAGATTCATTTTGGAGCTTCAATCATGCTATAGGCCATTATTGAGAACCTCTATCTCGAAAAACCTTCATTTGGGCCCTCAAATTGGCCCTAGAAGTTAAAAACTGCTAAAAATAGTAAATTGCCAAAATTACCAGAAAAATGTTTTGGGACAATTGAAACAGGTGGGTGGCCATTGATATTCACCTGGATCACCCACTCTCATAGGCATGAATTTATTGAATCATCCTCCTATTTTTTAGTTATTGTTTTTAGATAAAAGGGTGTGTAGTTAGTATAAACAACTTATAAGTTAGTATTAAAAAAACTTGTGGAGGAACAAATTAGTGTTCACTACTAATAGACGTTGTTTAACTATTCTATGAAATCTTTTTTTAACTGGGGAAATATATATAAATCTCCAGGAAATCACTATTTTTTTGTTGTTTCAAATCCAATTTTGAATGCATAAATGAATTCACCATGATGAAAAATCTTTGAGGCACTTAGAATATACATAAATAATCACTCAAATATTGAGATCTGATATTTTTCTAGCGGATTTAGAGTAAATATCTCCAAAACAAATCGACAAAAAAACCTTTACTTTGTAGAATGTTTAGCCTAAAACCTACTAATACAAATCATGGTTTTAAGGGTGTAACCAAGCAAGAGAGACTACCTTATTAGATTGTGGACTTAAGACTTCTTTAACAACACACTGCTTATCTAGTTTGTAATTTGTAAACTTAATGTTCCAAGAAATAGTTGTTGGGATTATCCATATACCGTTAAAAAACCTTTGGAAAAAACTATGCAGAGTTGTACTGGAGATACGGGTGAAAAATATCTCTCCAAATATGGATTAGAAAGATGGAGAACTAGCTATTGGGCATCTTAAACTTGTTTTGGTTCATCTTATGAAAATAATAATAATAATAACAATAAACTATATTTTCAGTTATATATTTAATATTTTCAATTATGGCTTTAATAAGCCTCGCGTTTGATTTCTTCAAAGTCAAAATGCCTCCTCGAATGAATAATAAATATTGTGTTTGTGTTGAATACAACCAAGTCAAACTGGACAAAATCGTTCAAAGCAAGGAACACACTGATAACATTTCAATCACATCACATATGTTGGACATACCATCTGCAAATTCGTCAAAATAGGGCTTTGAAGAACTTATAAATAGAGCTTTATTTCTCGTCTTTAGAATCATTCACTTATACCTTCATCTCTGAGTTATTTTCCCCACAACCAATCTCGTTACATTTAACTCGATAAACATCTTCATTCATCGCTTTATTTCCCTTCCAATTATAGAGTGTATTTCCTCTGTATTGTCCACTCCATTGAAGTGGAGGCATCTAATTTTATTGAATAACATGGCGACTAGGGTGGTATATGGCATCATCATATGCGCTTTGCTAATCTCTTCTCTATTTCTAATTGTAAGATCCAGGCCTAATTTCCTCCACTGTTGACTCTGAAATTAAGGACACCTCCAATACCAATAAAATATATGAAGTTTATATCGAAGATAGCAATAAAGCACCCGCCATTGGTATAGAGTTACTGGATGATAAGCTTCCAAAGAGCGGTTATACTCCCTCGGCTCCTTCCACCTGCTATAACATGGTGATGGACACCGTCGACGCTGCACGTTATAGTTGTTGATGCAGAATAGGTTGATAAATTATTCCATCATGATTCACTTTAGATCTCTTGAACTACGACATCAGATTGGAAGAAGAGATAATCAATCAATTGCAAAGTCGGTTTTCAAGATGCGATTATATGGTTGAAATCTTATTTTTGGAAAATATGAAGTAACTCAAGCATTACTCTAGATATCCATTATTGGTTCTATTACTTTGTGTTTGATAGGTTTTCATTAATCCATAAATAGAAACTTTAAATTAAATAGTGACTTTTTTAAGCAAAGTACTTTCCATGACCTAAGGGTACCATGAAATTTCTTAAAAACAACTGTGTATTTACCTCTCAATTGATAAACTAGCTCCCTATAGGTTTCAAGGATTATCGAGAAATTTTTTATGGCCCATTTCATTGAGTACATGTTTTAGACAAGATTAAGTTAAAATCGACATAAATTCTTAAAAGCACCCAGCAAACGTACTTGAAGGCATTTGTGGTTGAGATTTTCTTGAACGAATGGGAAATCTCTTTATACTGTAAAAACACATCAATGTTGTGGATTTTTTTTTTTGGGTAAACAATAAATTATTATTTTCTTCCAATCTCATTTGTGTTTTCCCTTCCATTGTCAACGTTTAGGCTCAACTCTTGATCCGTCTCTTTTTACTGAGTGTTTTAATCTATAGACAGTGCCCAGGCGACCACTACCATTTTTCCAAGCACATTTTCTCCAACGATAATTCTTTCAATCTATACAACGGATAGAATATAAAAAGTAATGAAAAAATATTTGTTTCGATAAATAAAACATAATTGACCATCCAAAAGATCCAAACCGGATCCGTCGAAATTGGATCATTATAATTTACAAACCCATGGACAATAGACTGCTTGATCAACATGGAGTTTAACCTCTGAAAACCTATACCATGTAATTAAGACGCTCAATTTGGAATCATGGAATGTCTTGTCATCATAAAACTGAACGATATGATGTCATAATTAAATCGATTCAAATAAATATTTGGTGTCATCATAAATGTTTAACCAAATAAATACTTAAATACTTGGTGTTATTAGTTCCTGCCAAAACAGAGATATAGCAATAAGTTTGTTATTAATTTAACATTAATTTCATTGACTAAACAATTTTGACTATAAATTTAAACAATTTTCCAAAATATAACATTGTTATATTTATTTATATATATATTTTTTAAATTAAACATTTTTTAAAATTATAATTGATGAACAAATTTAACCCCTTATTGCAGAGATGTCCGTTTAACCCCTTATTGCAGAGGTGTCCGTGAGCATTTAATTCGATCTTTTAATTGTTACTGTTTCTGGCATCTGCCCAGTGTCCGTACGCCTACATAAACTAGATAAGTTTGGGTTCCTAGCCTAGTCTGGCTAGTCGATTTCTATACTCTATGACGACCAAATTTGCATGAGTTCCGGTGGAGGTTCAATATCTATAAAAACCTATAACATGTATTTAAGATGCTAAATTTGGAATCATGGAATGTCTTGTCGTCATAAAACTGAACCAAATAAATATTTGGTGTCATTATCAATATGAGATCGTCATTCACTCGATTCAAATAAATATTTGGTTTCATTATCAATATTTAACCAAATAAATATTTGGTGTCATTATAAATATGTTGTTTTTTTTTAATGATAATGATAGTTAATGTTTACTAAGATTTAATTTAATTTATGAAATCCAATGAAAAAGAAAGATTATTAGAATTTCTTTAAAATATTATTTTTTTTTTTATAAAGTATTCCAAAATCAATATAGTTTTAATGAGTTAAAAAAATAAGAAAGTTTGTATTGTCACAAATCTTTTGAAAATATAATCATATATATATATAATATTTGGTGTCATTATAAGTATGTTTATAATGATATTGATAGTTAATGTTTATTAAGATTAATTTAGTTTATGAAACATTAAGAAAGATGAGAGATTACTTGAATTTCTTTAAAATTTTATTTCTACACATAAAAATATTCTAAAATCAATATAGTTTTAATGACTTAGAAGATTAAGAAAGTTGGTATTGTCACAAATATTTTCAAAATAAGATGAAATATAATGATTATACAGTAGCACAAAAACTAAAATTCTTGGCCCAGTAAAAATAAAAGTAAAATTACGGCCGATTAAAAATCTCCAGCTTAATTAAAAAAATCCCTAATTGATATAGTAAAAATAAAATTCAAGCTCAAGAAAAGAAATAAAAAAAGTGAATGAAACTATTTTCTAAGATATTAAATATTGACTCAATATGTTTATAAGAGATTGTCATTATGAAAGAGAAGTTTTGAAAAAGTTATGTAAAATATGTTGGTTTGAGAAGTTGGAGGTGCATGTTCGGTGTTACTCGACACCTCAATTTAGTTTATGAAGTCTTCTTAAGATGTTTTAACAAGTATGTCATGTCATTTGTGTAATTTTGGGAAGAATAAAACTGAGTAATTATTGTAGTCGCCTTTAATTTTGGCCAACTATTGTCACAAGTTAGAGAGTCTGTGTTGGAACTAGCCATTATAACAATAGAAAAGTTTTATTTATAGAAATCATTGAGTACTTGACACAATTATGATGACAAGAAGAAAATAAAGAGAAACGAAAAAGAATATATCAAGAAAAAATTATGAAAGAAGAAAACAAGCAATAAAATACATACTTGTGATGAAGTGTGAAAAGAGGAAGAATGTGGCTTCAGAGAGATTGAATCGATTCGGATCGAAATAGAAGAAGTGAAGAAATTTGTCGTGGGGGTGGAGCGATAATGGAAGGGTCGACAAATCATTGCAAGAAGAATAAAGGAAAGAAATGAAACGATAAAAAAATGAATTGGAGAGTAGAAGATGTATAGACAGGAGACTGGTTGTACCTGACACCCCAGAAGTTTTTGTTACAAATTTGTAAGCCTTTCCATAGGAACGTTGTATTGTCAAAATGTTTAGTAAGCCCTCTTTGAGTCAGGCCTACATAGGTTAGTATGTGATCATATAGCGTGTATCCCTCTTATGCATAGAGTGGATGATACATCAAGTTGTGGAATGAACCACTAGTATAGGTACGAGGGTGATAGGTGTACTCGTACCTAAGCTTGATGGTGAATCAAAGAAATTCAATCTTCGATTAACAAGGTGAATGTGAAATAAATAATTCTGAGAGATGGTTAGGACCAAGTTATGTTTAAGGGGGAGTGTTAAGATATGTTTAAGGGGGATTCTAATGAATCAAAGATGGAAAGAAATCTTAGTCCAAGGGAAGTTGGTGATTACGATAGTTTTTGTTAATGTTATTATTGGATGTAATTAAGGGGAGTGTTAAGGAAAATAATCTAATTACATACTTAACTAATTGATCTACAATTATAGGAGTTGGTAAGTTATACTAATCTTTGTAAATCACTTGTAACTATATTTGTAACTATATGTACATATTAATATGCAACACATATCAATGTGTTGTGTGTGTTGTAGTATCAATTCTAAGTATTCTTTTATAGATTCCAAAATTAAGGACACCTCCAATATCAATAACATATATAAAGCTTATATCGAAGAATCCAACAAAGCACCCATGATTGATATTAGTCTATTGGATGATAACCTTCCAAAGATTGGTTATACTCCCTAGGCTCCTTCATTCTACCATAACATGGTGATAGACACCATTGGCATTGTGTATTATAGTTGTTGATGAAGATTAAGTCTATAAATTAACCCATTATTATTCAGATAATATTTTCTTAACCCTGACATGAGATTGGAAAAAGAGATAATCAATCAACTCCCAAGTTGGTTCTCAAGATAAGGTTATATAGTTGCAATTGTATCTTGGGAGAATCGAGAAGTAATTCAAGGATTACTCTAGATATAAACTATTGGTTCCATTACTTTTTGTGTTGATTTATTTGCATTAATCCATAAATATGAACTTTACATGAAAGAGTGTTGTTTTTTACGCGAAGTATTTTCCATAAGCTAAGGTGCACGTTAAATATGAGAAACAACTTGCATAATTACCTCCTTTTTTTTATTAACAACCTCATTATCCATCTAATGAATTTTGTATGGATTTTATATGGGCTATTTCGTAGAGCACATCGTTAGGTTGTAGGTTGTTTTTGACAATCTGTCAGCCATGACCTTTGTAGTGGACAATGTGTACCTACTCTTCTTGACCTTCCTCGACTTCTCCACATTTATTTCCTTTATCGATCATATCCATCAATGGTTTGATAGAAGGTAGAATGGAATTCTTGTTACAAAAATATTCTATTGATGACAAGTGAACTTTCCATTGGATTACATACCTCTCTACCAAAATAGAAAATTACATTTGGACACTACCATTCCTATAGATTCATTTTATCGAATGAGAAAGAGAGAAGGAGGGGATGTATGATGTACCTTGTTTACAAAGCTTTTCCAAGATGCTCCAATCTACAAGGTCCAAACAGTACGTGAAATTGACAACAAGAAACAAATGACTATCTCCTACTCTAATGGATTAGACAAAATCAATCGATTTATGAATATTGAGACAAGCATTGACAAACAAATGTAAACACATAATTGAAGGAAATATGAAAAGTATATTAATGATAACTTCCAAAGGAAATTTACAATCTTTAGATGATGTTGCAGCAAGCTCTCCAAGTCCTCCTCATCCAACCCTTCCTCGAAATATCCACAATCAAAATAACAATGCTTTGTTGATTTCTCCTTTTTTTTCACCATGTGAATGCCTCCATTTATAGGCTTTGAGAGGCTCAAGTGCCTTCGGTATATTTGGAATAAGTTGAGTAGATGTATCCAATAGTTGTGATGTATTCCTTAGATGCAGCGCTGGAGTTATATTTGAGCCAAACTAACCTAATAAATCCATAGTTTTCTTTAGAGGAAAGTGGGATTTCCTCCAAGGTTCCCTCAAGTAACTCGACGCTCCCTTAACATGGAAAACGAAATTTTGAAACTCTCCCCATGAGATGGAAAAGGAGCACTAGCGATTCTTGTGTATAAGAAGAGGAGCATTGATCTTCCAAAAAGTCATCAAGATGAGTAATTCTCTAGTAAAATACTAGTATGAATGTCAGATGATGGGGCTTCTTCTTCTAACGTGTTTTTGGGGTTGTAGCAATTTTTTTTTGCTGTTGTTCGATATGTGACACTTATGAATAGAGAATGTGACACATACACCACTTGTGACAATGAATGTGTGATACTTGTGACAATGAAAGTGTGACACTGTTGAAATGAGGAATTTTGATGGGTAACAGATTTCCCCCCAAAGTGTGAAGTCAGAAAAATAATGTTGATGGCCGAAACACTTTCTAGATTCTGTGAAGCAAGGGTATGGAGTTGGAGAAATTGGTAGAAGCTGCAAAAAACCATCAAACAATGTTAATATGTTTTCCATCCTCAAGGAAGGCATACCTATGATAGGAATACAAATGAGTCAAATCATGATCGCCAATAAATACATTGCAAATCCATGATGTTATTGACTAAGGAGATGGAAACCAAAGATACAATGTGGATCCATCTCTCTATGACCCGACTTGATCGTAGTCACGTAAGAATACAAAGTGGTGCTACGATGTGATAAAAACATAGCCACAGACCAATACAAAGTGGATCTATGTTAAAACATGTGTATCAGTCGGATAATATCCATTACAACCTGGGTAAAGTGTATATGCAAATGAGTACTCAACCCAGGGTCTTCGTCCAGATCCTATAATAATACATTTTTGTTCATGTGAATAGATGATTTGATGTCGAACATGATAGAAACCACTTCATTATCAATCATTGAGGTATATCAGTAACAAGTGCAAGATAAATCACCATTGATGTAGATGAATGTCAAGGTACTTTAAAGTACAATCCAACGAATGTGAATAATGAGATGAATTCGAACACTCATGGAATTAGTCGGTCAGGGGTCATTGATGCATACCCACTGTCAAATGCGAGGAGGTATTCCATTGAGGCATGTACGTCCCAAGGTATTTATGTTTTATGAAGTCTATTTCCTAGATAATTTGTTGAAGTTGACAGGAAAAGACTCATCGAAGGAGGGCATTGATGTATCCCCCATCAATCGACACAAAACTCATCACAACAACGTGATAAAATATAACATATGAAAATGGTATCACATGGGTATGGGAACTAGTAACATTTTAGATGGATGAATTTTGAGGTGAAGACTTCCCTTGAACACTGAGGCACGACATAAGACTTGGCAGAATAGATTTAGAGTGGACCAAAAACTAATGCAGCGAGTGTTGGGGCATTCTTTGGGTGGGCCAAAGGAGTAGAAATACTCATAGGATTGTTTCAGTGTGGAGGCCAATGGATTATCCAAGTGTATGATGAGGTGAAAACAAGTGTCATGTTCAAGGGTGACCATAAGAGATGCCTTAAAACATCTCAAAAAACTTGACCCACTCCCTTCAATGTTTCCCCCATCCAGATAGATGAGTACCTCTTTTTCATTTAATGAGCTCGAGGAGGGTAATAGATTCTTGATATAATTCACCTTCGGTAAGTTCCTCTTCCTTTATTTAACAAAATGAAACAAGTAAGGGTTTGTCCCTAGATGGGATCTTCAATGTGTAATTTTGCAAGTCCAGAGAAGGAAAAATTGTTTTTTTTTTTCATGTTTAGCGAGTTTGAAAATAACTTAAAGAAGACTTTGAGGTTGTCGTTTTTCGTGATTTTAGTCTGCGAATTTTGAAAAAGTATAAAGTAATACAATGGAGAAATATTCTAGCCGTGATTGACTGGAGAATTCATTTTTAGTGGTTAGTTTGTTGGGACCAAAAAATGGGTAATCTATCGCCCAACATACGACTCTTCACATTTTAATGAGATCGAAGTATGATGAAGTTTGCTCGATAGTGTCATAAGTTCATCAAAAATTCTTTCTCCATAATTTCCTTCGTAATCAAATTATCTTAGGAAGACAATGTTAGTAGTTTCTTAAAAATTGACAATAATTTAGGAAAAACTCAAAAACACATATTATTAATATGAAAAAGGGTGTAAATTTCTCTATTTGTACATATTAAAAAAACAAATACGACAAAAAATAAGTCATTTCACCTTTCATTTTAACATTTCCCCTTTTCTTTGAGTTGTTTTTCCCTCTTGGAGTGATTTTTCTGGCATTCACTATGGGATATACATCATACCATTCACAATTATGTCTAGACCAGGTTGGTACTCTGACCCTTCTCATTCATTTGCATGTTTTTCTATTCAATTTCATCCTTTCTTTCATGGGTTTTGGCTCCTTATAATTCCCTAGAGCGCCAAAAAGGATCGATGCTCCATTGAGAAATTGAGGGGGTCGTTGTTCAAGATTTAAACAACCTATTATGTCTTGTAGGGGAGATATAACAATCTATTTTTTCTTTCCAGGGAGCGTTGGGTGCAAAAAATGAATTGTTTTTTGGTTTTTAGGCTATGAAAAAACAATTTATTTTCTTGAAACTTGGCTAATGTGATTCTTTTGTGGATTTGTAGGTTTGAATTAGCCAATATGATTGAATGGAATGAAATAGAACATGAATTTGATGATATGTAATCCTTACAAAACCCCCAAGCGAGGGAAACTATGACTTGCTTGTTGGTTGTGGACCCTGATTATCTTCCTAATTCGGAGGTCCTTGCTTTCAGCTGTGTTTATACCCCATGAAGTATTTACACCCCAGAAGTATGTACACTCTTCCACGTAGAGGAGTGCATAGGGGGGGTACCCCCTCTGCAGGGTCTGAGGGGGCTATCCCCCCGACTGGGGGGGTTTGGGGGCGAAGCCCCCGAAGGAAAAATTACCTTGTAAAAGTATATTGTAATTTCATTGTAAATTTGGATCATTCATTATAAGGTCGTAGATATAATGGTACAAATTATGTTAGGGTTTTTTTCCCTAGAAGGCAACCCTCTTTTATGAGGGAAATGTATTGCAGCTATGTTTTTGATGGTGAATAGTGTATTATGAGAGAGGAGACTGTGAGAGAAAGAAGAGGAAGTTACAACGGGTTTTGTTGTAGGTTGTATCCCTTCATTTGCTGGATAATAATAAAGGAATGACCTGGCAATTTCTTTGGTGGACGTAGCCCACACTAGGTGAACCATGTAAATCTGTGTCTCTCTTGTATTATGTATCTTCTATGTTTTGTTTTCGCATTTGTTTTATTTTATTTCTCCACGGTCCTATTTTTTCTAACAACTGGTATCAGAGCGAAAGGTAACTCGCAGGAAAAGAGGGCTCCTAGTTCGAGTGGGAGCAATGTCAGAAGATGGAAATTTTAGGATCGAGAAATTTAATGGCCAAAACTACCAGTTATGGAAGATGCAGATGAAAGATTATTTATATCAGAAGGATCTATTCCTACCATTGGGTGGAGTAGCAAAGAAGTCGACAACCATGAAGGATGAAGAATGGGAGATTCTTGACCGAAAGGCTCTAGGAATGATATGGCTAAGCCTGGCAGTGTTGGTGGCTTTCAATATTTCCAAAGAAAAGACAACGAAGGGTTTGATGGATGCATTGGCCAAATTGTATGAAAAACCCTCGGCGTCTAGTAAGGTATTTCTATTGAAGATATTATTTAATATGAAGATGTCAGAAGGTGGGTCTATTGCAGATCATTTAAATGAATTCAATACGGTTACTAATAAACTAATTTCTGTAAAAGTGGACTTTGATGATGAGGTCAGGGCTCAACTAATCTTGTTCTTATTGCTAGAAAGTTGGAACAGCTTGGTCATGGTTGTAAATAACTCTTTCTCTGGTTCAAATACTTTAAAATTTGATGATGTTGGTGTTATCCTTAGTGAGGAAATGCGACGGAAAAGAACTGGTGAGACATCAGGTAATGCGTTGAACATGGAGAATAAGGGAAGACAAAAGGATAGAGGAAAAGGCTTAGGGAACCACGGAAATTCTAGGAAGGGCAGATCCAAATCCAGACTTGGAAAGATAGAGTGTTGGAATTGTGGGAAGAAAGGACATCTGAAGAAAGACTGTAGAGCTCCAAAGAAACAAGGAGATGCATAGCAGGAGAGAAATTAGGAAGCAAATGTAACAGGTGATGTGTTACAAGATGCTTTGATTCTTTCTGTAGATAATATTTCTGAGTCTTGTGTAGTAGATTCACGGGCTTCATTTCATGTCACACCCCATCGGAAACATTTTCTAGATTATGTTCAAGGTGATTTTGGACAGGTTCATTTGGGTGATGATGCACCATGCAAAATTGTTGGAATGGGAAAGGTAAAAATAAAGCAACACAATGGAAACCAATGGTTGTTGAAAGAGGTAAGACATGTTCTAGATTTAAGGAAAAATTTAAGTTCAATAGGGTAGTTGGAAAGTGAAGGTTGTATATCCATATTTATAGATAAGACAGGTAAGGTCGTCAAAGGATCATTGGTGATAGCAAAAGGAGAGAAGTTAGGTACATTGTATTTATGTACTGGTAATACTGACTCTTTTATATCTTTAGCTTCTAGAGGAGTGGATACAGCACTATGGCATCATAGGTTGGGACACATGAGTGAGAAGGGTATGCAGATCCTTCACAAAAGAAATTTTTTGCCAGATCTTAAACAAATTGATTTGGACTTCTTTGAGCATTGTGTTTATGGAAAACAAAAGAGAGTCAGATTT